>JAHPZR010003301.1:10000-20000 GCA_019787425.1 Platygyra sinensis | reverse complement strand
AAGAAATTGAAAATTTAGCGGGTTAAGAGAAAAAAAAATCATGTTGTTTTGAAGTGCCGCACTGTTAGCATTGAAAATCATTTTCAGAGCTCGGCAGGAATATTATACGTGCTTCTCCGAACCCGTAAAATAGAGTTCTTGTCGTTCCCCAGCATGAATAATGCGGAATGATTAACACAAAGTGCCAAGACTCGAATTTCTAACCTACTTGAAAGTCGTTTCTCGGAAAGAGCCGAAAGGATTGAAGCGAAAAGCATCTCTTTCGAAAGATATTTTGAAGCGCAAGACAGCTAAAATATTTGTTTCGCGTTTGTTAGAACTTTCTCTCCAAAAAAAACCGGCGCAAACAATCTTTGTATATTTAATTTCGAAAGCGCTGTGAATATTTCCCAGGTTTGCATGACCACGTCGAGTAAAAGCTTGGGACTTACTGCAACATTTGGATCAAGAGAGGTCTCTTTAAACAACATTTTCAAAGCGCCAGGCAGGAGATTAATGCCTGCGGCGGTAACAAAGGTAATGTTAGTAATAATAATAATAATTAATAATAATAATAATAATAATAATAATAATAATTTATTACTTATAGAGCGCTATTTACAATGACAGATCAATAGCGCTTTACAATTAATGTCTCTAATATTAAATTAAAATCTCGTCTAATTCAAATATAATGATATATTACAATTCAAATTGGCTATATAAAAATTCGTGCCTTAATCACTATTAAAAGATCGCCTAAAAAGAAAAGTCTTAATTGACTTCTTAAAAGTTTCTACAGATCAATTAGACAAACAGTTTAATTGTGTGGATCAAAATTTCACTTACATAAGGTTTCCCTTACATCATCGCATCTTACTCGCAACAATTGACAAGCAAAAGACTGGGGGAGTTGGATACTAACTGTCTTGGCCAGTGAGACCACCGCTCAGTTCAACAAAGCGAGGTAGATTACTGAAGAACTTTGTTAAATAATGTACAACTATGATTGGCCTGTTGTTCTAGTGGCATGATTCTCGCTAAGGTTGTGAGAGGTCCCGGCTTCGACTCCCGGACAGGCCCAGATTGCAGTTTTTATAATAATTAATATTACCATCGGAATAAATTTTTATCAGCAAGCCCACTTTACCAAATGCGCTCACCATCAGGGCCCTGCAACTGTTCTTAGATGGGTTTACACATGGTGCAAACACACTTACATGAATCTCAACAGAGAAAGCATAATATTTTTACATTCACTCAATCTTTCCCTCGCTCCTGCGCATTTTGTTAGATTTTTAGTGAATGCGCTCATAAATACAAGGCAAATTTTAGTTACAACGCAAGGGCAGCTAAAGCAGCTTTAAAACGTGCATTTCATTCTCCAAGAAAGCATCATCATCATCATCAACAACATCATTAACATCGTCATCATCTATTTGCCTTTATGTGTATGACATGATTAAAAATACAGCAGGTTGTTAGGCGAGGAAACCTCAGGAAACCACCTGGCCCGGGTTGTTCAAAGGGTGGTTAACGCTATCCACCGGATAAATCACTATCCAGCGGATAGCGTGGTTTGTTTTGTTAACACTTATCCACTGGATAGTGATTTATCCGGCGGATAGCGTTATCCAGCCTTTGAACAACCGGAGCCTGGCTTGTAGGAAAGGCCACATCGACATTACAATATAAACCGAGATAAAGGCTGCGAAGGAGTGCGACAGAAACTAACTCAGAAACTATTTTAATGAAAACTCTAGCACTTCGTTCTTAAGGTAATTCCTTAATATTGCATTGCGCATCCCTACTGCGCACGATTTTTACGTCATTAGCGCGCGCACATGAGCGCGTGCACGTGCAAAACGTAAGAGATTTCCCTCAAACTAAGCTCGATAGCGAAATAAATACTGTTTTTCTCTTAAACGAGCACGGTGACCCCTGACTTTTTTTTTCAGGTATTTGCTAAGAACAGTCCAATAAAGAACATATTTGAAAAAGGAAAAAAAGTTTGATAGTAGAACATGATTTTTTTTTGGAAAATATTTCCCTACTGGGTGTATTTTGGCCAAGACGAGGACTTCAAGCTAACCACGGAACTGTCCGAAAAAGTGCAATATTCCCTCAACCAGGCAATCAAAAACGGCTTAAATGAAGCAATACTGCTTATGTGAATAAATGAAGCTTTGCTTTCAAGATAAAATTTTGTGTCTTTCAAGTAACCAAGACTTATTTCTGTTTGAAGGTGATTAGAATTTTTAACGCACAACCAGTAACTAGTGAGACAATCTCAGATAGTGCAGAGTGTTATGCAGGACTGTAAGTACATTTTGTGTCAGCTGCTGCCTGTATGTAACTTGTCAGTTCAAGGCCCAAAAATAACTTGCAATTACTGTTTGTCAAGAAGGTTTTAAATTTACTGTAGTATTTTACGTTGAATTTCGTTTATTTTTAATTCATTGATACGTTGAACTAGCAGACGTGATAATTTTATTTTTTCAACGCCAACATTTGTAACTTGATACTTTTGTTTTCCTCGCAAAGTTTGTAACATGATACCCTTGTTTTCCCAAAAACATACAAAGGAAAATATGCTGGCTTTTTTCCTGCTGGAGAAAAATGAAGTAATGTTATTAACTTATGAAAAAAATGGAAGAGGAATGATTTTGTTTCATCCAAGAGGCAAATTTTCATATCATCCATAAACAGTTACTAATTTAATTATCAAATAGTCACGCCGTGTCTCGGAATAGCACGTTGTTATTAGGTTGCCACCGTTGGTACCGTGTTAACAATAAACCAGTTCAAAATACACAATGATATCGATTAATACAACCGAGAAGCGTTTTAACTTTACCGATATTATTTATATCTTACATCGGTGAATGAGTCCCCTCAAAGACTGACTAAATTTATTTCCGGTTTCCGTAAGTGCCACAGTGTCTGCAGCAATATTTGAGAAGTTTCTTTTGTCACGATATTACTACCGGGTATTTTTAATGTCGCTAAATCGGAAATGTTTAGGGTGAATACATTTGTGAACTTCTTGTTGTCTTTCATGGGGGAGGTCTAAAATAAACAGGTGGCTGAGGAGATCCATTCGTTTCCCTCTTTAAAGCTTAGCAAACACGAAATAGTTTGAAAATAGCACACAACATTTTTTAACCGAGCTAGGGATGATTCCAAACGATACGCTGTCACAAAAGCGTTCTTTGAACTAAAAAGGAAAACTGATATTACCTGAAATATAACTGCTATCGCCCGTTAAGAAGAGAGAGTGGTATCGCACGCATGAATGCTGAACTCGAGAACGGATTGTATCATGCTGACAGTGCTAGAGCGCATGCGTCTTACATGTTGTGTTCTACCACAAGGAAAAGCACTTAACGTTCAAGTGTAATGGTGTATGAAACGTATCGTTTACCTAACACATAGTTAACACTAATGCTAATCAGTCTGCGCATGCGCTTCGAGCAAATTGCTTGTGTTCTTCAGAGCGGAATAGTACCACAAGGATAACAAGAGAATATCGGAACCATATATAGTTTTCTGATGTTACGAAACAAGTAATGTAAGTATGGTACGTTTTACGTAGCAATCAAAGGTACCTACCCCACCCGCTCAAAAGAAGGCTAATTAATTAATTGAAATTAATTAATTAAACAAACATTAAAGTTTACACCTTATTGCCATAGTCTCTTAGTGGATTATTGCCATAGTCTCTTAGTGGATTATTGCCATATTGCCATAGTGATTTAGCTGCGTCAACCCCCAAACCATCCCAATAAGAGCCTGGTGACGCGTAAACGAGCACGGTGACCCCATTTTTTTATTGCATTTTTTTAATGTTCATATCATGAATGTTAACTATGCCAAGTTTCAAAAAAAGTTTGATAGTAGAACGATTTCAAGGGAATTACCTTAAAGGTATAAAAGCTTGGTAAAACTATCCGCGGAAGAACTAGATACTATATGTAACTAGTAGTAATCAAAGATTATGAGAGTGCGTTCGACGCCGTATAAATGTTTATACAGATACCTTAAATGATTTCCCTAACTGACTCTCAACCTCTAAAACCAACCTTTTTTCATCAACAACCGGGGTTTTACAGAAAGATATTTGAAAGTCCATGCCAGTCGGATTGAAGACTGCGTTGCGTGACGGCACCAGTTTCCGTAGACTCACAAGTTCAATAGGACTAAAAAATTTACATCAGCTTTCAAATTTCGTGCTAAATATTGTCTCATTGACTTGTAATGTTTAAGCGCAAAAGCTAATTTGTAAAAGTATATTTTTTCGAACATTATTCTAAGCAGGAAGCTCAAATATAACTGAGTAAACATTTGCAATCGCGTGCTCGTTGATCGCGTAAACAAACTCCGTGCGACTGATTCGAGTATTTCCCCTGGCCTGATTAACAAATTATACAGTAGTTACATTTCCGTTCCCTGGTTCAGGTTCACTCTTATGGATCTTTCCTTCAAAGTACTCTTCCACTGATTCCAAATAATACAATTGCGACCTTTTCGGTCGCAATTGGAACTAAATCCACAAATGCAATCAAATACAGCCCGGGGATTTAATACAGCTGTTTCCAGTGAACATCCCAAAGCCTAGGCGATCGTGTTCGTGAACATATAAAATAAACAAGCTCATCGTGAGCTCAAACGAATGTTTAAATAACATCATACTGGAAAGGACTATTGAATATAATACTACTCAGCCTCAAAATTCCACAGCAAAAGAATGAGATCGAGAGCACATTGAAAGAAGGACCAAAGTCAACATTGCCTGCTCACGTGCTCACATGTTCGTCACATCAGTGTCTCACTTAGACCCTACGGTACCAGTTTACTGGCCGTGACATAGTTAATAACTATGCCGTGACATGCCCCTGCAAAAATTAAGCGGGGTGGCCATTTTTGTGCATGTTGACATGTTGACCGTCACGGGTTTTACCCAGGCCCTCAAATAGAAGTTGATTTAATAGAGCTCAGTCATGGCAGTATTTTCATTTTTCCTCCGTTTTGTTTTTGCTCCTTACATACCTCTAATTTTTCAAAACACTGGCCACACTTAGGTAGCAAGTTATAGTGCCATAGGGAAAAAAAAAACAAAAAAAACATTTGTTTCCGGCCGGGTTCGAACCGGCGACCTTCCGCGTGTGAAGCGGACGTGATAACCACTACACTACGGAAACTAGTTACGAATAAAAGGTGCCAGTGGTGTGCTGATCGGGAACTGGTTGTTTGTTTTTTTGATCAGGAAGTCTAGGAAGTAAATCAAGAAGTTCAACATTGCTCAATGTGGAAGTTTTTCAAACATAACGCCATCCTTGTTTCACTTTACCAAAAGGTCTCAATGGGGTTAACCGTCAAATGAGCAAAAAAATAACTGTGAACCGTCAAATGAACAAGCCAATATTACCCGTGAAACAAATATCCTAAGTCAACAACTATATGAATGGCTGGAGTCAAGTGATGCTGTTTAGAGACCATCCTTTTAATATATCTCAAAAAGATACACTTATGTTCAAGTCCTATACCTTCTAGTCACAGGCAGGAGTTACTTACGTCAATTAGACAAACAGTTGAAGTCCAAAAATGTAACTTTTAACTTTTGTAACTTTTCGAATTCCATCAAACTCGTTGAGCATCGCGCTTAAGGTCCCGTTCGCGAGGTCAAGATGTTAGCAGGAATTCGAAAAGTATCTGAGTCTCTTAGCCGAGACGAAACGCCGCGTCATACCAGCCACGAAGTAAAAATTCTTCACAAGTACTTGACACTTTTTTATTGCATATAACTCGTGAGCTTGCGGTTGAGAATCCTTCTGCGATAGAGGGCCAGACTGCTATTCTTTTTTTTTTTTTTTTTTCTTGTTTTCCTTTATTTCATTCGTCACAAATACAACAAAATTACAACACAAGTAAAAACATATAGGAAGTAGCTAAAACAGCTGCGCATTTGCTGTTGTTAGCATTAATTATCAGTTAATTATATGTATTCACAATAATAATTAATTAATGATTAATTAATTAATTAAATTACAATAACATTACATTGACGCTTACTATTAGTATTCTAGAGTGGAAAATTGTCTGTCCATTTTCTATAGAAAGTAACTAAATCATTATTCTTAGTTGCAATATATTTTTCTGTTTGATATTTAATTTTAATTTTAAATTTGAAACCTTCGAGATTTGGACGTACACCCTTCCTCCTGCAATCCCAAATATGTATTTTACCAATTAATATAAAGGAGGACGAGTCACGGTTCCCAAGATGCTTTGCGCGAGAAATTGATCGATTACCGGAAACTCGAAGGAGCTCGAAGGTTGTAGATTGCAAATTTCGGTTGCCAAGTTAGAGGTCAGCAAGGTCGTCAAAGGTTGGTTTCTGTGTGGGATTTGAATATTTGATGTCTATTTGCTGTGCGGATCGAATTTATTGTGTTAACAATATATTTTTGCACACGTCTTAGGTTAATATTTTGGAACTCATTTTACTTGCAAATGGCGTAATGGGTGAATGAGCTCGAACAATTCCGGTAAGTGAGCGTTATTATAATTACCTACGTTCAAACTGACTGTAGGAATAGTATCTTTAGAAATCAATGGCTGTGATTCAAACTTTGAACCTCGACGAACCTCGCGATATTTCCGTTTTTTGTGTCCATAAAGTTTGCCTTTTTTTCGCTTTCTCGCGCGAAGGACATGTGCTCTCATGGTGTGAATTTCCGGGAAGGTCAGCCAATTCCACCAGGGAAAATGTCAACTTTCGCTCGGTAAGCGACGATTTTAGCGATCGTATCTAATCCAGCGGTGGTAATTAGTAACAAACAATGTTAACAAATGTTATTCCGTTTTAATAATTTTTTATTTTATTTTAGATTGCAATTCTCACTGCTGATGGATCAGAAAAACGTCCACATGTTGTGACGGGCAAATTATATGCCAAAAAAGCCTAGAGAGAAGAGATTCGTGATCATAATGAAGCTGGTTCTTCTGAGGAGGTAGAACAGAGTCATGTTCAACGTGCATAACCTTTTCAGGGAAAAGGTTCAAGACCTTGGGATAAGGTACTTGTTATTTTACTTGTTCATTGAGTTATCCTCGTTTTCAATGTTGACATTCAATAAGCTTACAATTTAGAACTTTCACGATCTGACATTTGCAGACGGCAACTACATTTAGGCCCAAAAAGCGTTCTGGTTAGCCTGAATTCCAGTCAGGCTAGCCTGAATAACACTCAGGTTAGCCTGTTTACGGTTAGCTTTGAGAATGGAAATGGGAAATGTGAGATTTAGTTGAAAAGTCTAGTCTGCAGTCTGCAAATGTCAGACACCGATTATTTCATGTCCATGTTTTTCCGTTTTTTCCCAGCTTTATATTTTCTTTTTCGTAATATTTAGATGGACCGTATATTGGTTGGGGATTTCATGACCCTTTTATAGACCTCCCAATGGCTTATTTATAATATTTTTTTTGACACCCTAGCAGCAACATTCTAATATTATTATATTCTGAAGCTTATATCAATTACACAGATTACCAATTGAAACCCAAATTGGATATCTTAGCACCTTCCTGCAATATTTTTTTTCAGTCTAACCCAGATTCGCTCCAGTTGCAAGAACGTTCAATTTATTACACATTTTAATAATTTTCTTGTAAGGTACATGTATGGTTTTCTTTCATAGGTGGATTATATTTCTGTAAACCCTGAGGTGCTTAATAAACAATTTGTCTTTAATCAATATCATTTTATATCTTGTAGAGAATTTTCTAAGAGGATGGATGCAGATGTGCCATTTTACTCTAATTTGGACATCTCTCATTTGATGAAAGACCGGATTATGATGCGGACTAAGATAATCACAGTCAACCCATTACGCCTGCACAAGCTAGGACTCAATCAAAGGGAAGACAGCTTCATCTTTCTGTTTGGAAGGACTTATCTCCCTGTTCGTCACCACCAAACAATTCTTCAGTTGTTCCACTGACCTAGAAATTATCTTGCTCCACCTCCCTGAAGTGGCTACCAAAATAAACATTCAGCAGTTTTCAGTAAAATATTAGTCTCTGTTTTTTGCTCATTCAACCAGCAGCACATCAGCCTTGAAAGTGAACATTACTTTTATTTTGGGTTGAAAAATAAAATTATAGGTTCTTACTGTGTCTCTTTAGAGTGTCTATGACAAATATTACCAAACATGTATGGCAATTTTTGTAGTATTGAAAACTACTAAATTCTGATTACTGAAAATGTATACAATCTACTTAAATGTTGTAGAGTATGTATTCACACTTAAGTGTTGTCTAATAATGTCATGTCAAGGTTTCTGTAGGCTACTCAGAACTTGGCAAGGGGGAATGCCTGACCCAGTTCTAAATTTTGAGGTTTCCGTTGATCTGCATCTGGGTTAACACAGTGATATGTTACCCAAGTAGCAAGTTGTGATCTACACACATGTAGCCATCTTTAGTCTTTTCAAACAAGGCAAGTTACCTGTATAATAATATCCTGTGGCACATGTATTTACACAGTTCAAGCCAGGGAGGGGAATCATATGGGAGCAACCAGAGCTAATGGCACCACTTCTGGGAAATGACCTTATATTTATTTACCATTATCTTGTTCATCAAAGTAGGTTGTCATATATACATACCTATTTTTTAATATATAGCAAGAAGCAAGGCTTTTAGCCAGATGGGTGTCCAGGCATCCTATGGACGGCCACTTATTGAAGAAAATCATTTATTTTTCATATGTTGCCTTATAAATTTTTCATTTGAGAAGGCCCTATAGTGTATTTTGGACGGCCACTTTTCAAATCCTGGCTAAATGCCTGGCGAGAAGTCAAAACAATTTACCCAAAACAATGTAATGGTTCTGAACTTTGCTACAGATGTGTTATTAAAATGACTGTCAACATGTTTTAGCTTGTCCAAAAATGAATGTGCTCTTGGTATTGAAGATTGTTTATACTTGCTGGATTTGCAACTAACTAACCAGTTAATTTAATTTGATTGCTTGAGTGCTCTTGAAAGAAAATCAGTTCAATGGATTTTTTTCATTATTACTGATGGTACTTGTACTGAGTGTAGTCCAATTAGGTTTGTAATAACACTGGTGATTAACAAAATCTGACATCTGCAAAGTGGGATTCTGATTTGATAGTCACTAGAATGATTACAGATCAGACTGGATGACACAATGCTTTGTTACTAATTATCATAACCATTAAAATTTTCCAAGAGTAAAAGTTTCATTTGAAAAATAGTAACCAGAGATAAACCTCAATTTTGCAGTCACTCACTTGAATTGGTTACTTTTGCATCTGTAATCTATGTTGTGACTGGTAGATTTAGTTGAGAACACTTAGAATGATTGGCTCAAGTAACTGCCCGAATAGAGTTGTCTGATCGCAGCCAACTGTCCAATTACTTCTTCGCAGATTGAGTTATTGCAAAATACAGCAGTTTATGCACCAATCACAAATTTTGAAGAAATAACAATTGTTATGATCACTCCAAGAAAAGCAACTGGTGTCACAACTTGAAATGCATTCCCAGAATTCTTGTCTGTAAAAGTATTTAAAACCAGACCTTCCTTAATGAAGGGTTCCTTTCATCTCATATTGTTGAACTCTTGGTTTTCTCTCTTTTTTGAAAAATTCAGAAATTAATCCCTAGTGAACCAATGCCAATCCAAAGTCATAGGGTAAACTGACTCTACACTTTTGCTACTGCTTTCCGGAAATTAAATTAGTGCGATTGAGAGCTGAGACAAAACTGTTCATCTCAAGATGTATTTTTGGAGCAATCAGAATGTAGTTTACAAATTAGGTGACCATAATGCCATTTGTAAATGTATTTGCAAACAACACTCATAGATGATTAAGGGGTGTGGGATTTACATTACATTTACATATATTTACATTATATTCTCAGCTGATGCAAAACTGATTAAAATATGCAAAATTGAGTTTTTTGTTTCAAGTGTTACCAAAATCATGAT
>JAHPZR010003300.1:90000-94360 GCA_019787425.1 Platygyra sinensis | reverse complement strand
GTTCAAGAACGTTTAATACAGAAGATTGTCGTGGTCGGCTTATTCTTGGTTCAATTTTTACCAGGGAAACAAACGACAACACCGCAAGGTAAGCCTTTGTAACTTATTGGCACGAAATTAGCACCTATTGTATATTACATTCCTCATACGCATATATAAGTAGGTTAGCACAGTATGCAAAGCCAGAGAGCACACACATCCACGCGGTGTGCGTGAATAATTAAAAGAGAATAAACTTCATCGACATCCGACTACATGGTGGCAGCGTTTTACAAGAATTATTTCTAGAGTTAAGTCGAGAGAGGTCATCAGAAGCGAATTATGGCAACAGCAACGTCTTTTGCATCGCCACAGATGAACTGGGACGCCCCTGATCCGAAAACTGTATTCGCAAGATTCAAACAAAAATGTCAGCTTATGTTCTCAAGCGTTCTCAAAGACGCCGATGGCGAAGAAAAAGTGACCTATATTTTACTCTGGTCGGGTGAAAAAGGTCTGGATATATACAACAGTTGGACATTCACAAAGGAGGAAGACAAGAAAAAGCCTGCCATTATTTTCAAACGGTTCGAGAATCAATTGGAGCCGAAGACGAGTCATCAACTTCACAGATATACACTACAAGGAATGCGACAAGAACAAGGCGAGCCAGTGGATGATTTTATCTAAGATTAAAAAACCTAGCAGCAAAATGTCAATTTCGCGACAACACCGAAGTCGAAGACAGAGTTTTAGATCAGCTTATTTGGGGGTCAAAAAACCCCGATGTCCAGAAGTCCCTCATAGGCCGAGACAAATCATTGACCCTCGCAGGCGCTATCGAGATTGCAAGAAGCCACGAGGCGACAAGTAAACATATGAAGACACTGGCAGGAAGTAGCCAAAGCCATCAAGAGAATAGAAGTGTAGATGCCATTCAAAAGGAACAAGAAAGGGAATCCTGTAACAACTGCGGAAAACAGCACCCGAGAAACAAATGTCCAGCCCACGGTACATTATGTCGAAAGTGCGGTAAAGCTAATCATTGGCAATTTGTCTGCCGATCCAGCAAACGGAAACAATTTAATCAAGGAAGAAAGCCGGCTTTCAAAAAATCTATTCACACGATTGAGGACAGGGGCGATGACGACAATGATGAAATTCTCACAATCAGTACAATCGAGGTTAACACCATAGAAGACACGCAACATTCGACGACACGCGACACACGCGATGAGTTCTTTGCAACACTTGAGATAACCCAGCCAGAAAAGAAGCGGAAAATTAATCTGCAGTGCAAGGTGGACACAGATGCACAGAGCAATGTTTTGCCTATCAGGCTGCTTCGCATAATCGCCCCAGAGAAGTTTGACAACGAAGGAAACCCCAAACCAGAAGTACTGGAAAAGAATGAAGCCGTCCTTTCAGCATACGGTGGCTCTGTAATAAAGCAGCTTGGCACTACAAACATCCTATGCAAATATAAAGAGAAGAAGATTAACTGCATTTTCTTCGTCACAGACACTTCAGGGCCAACTATTCTAGGTCTAAAAGCGTGCATTGCACTAAAACTAGTCTCCCTCCACTGTACACTAAGAACAAATCAATTAAACCAGGCTGATCCAACTAGCAGCTTCAATTCCCCAGCTCGAAATTCGGGTACTTACAAGAAAAGCTCGAGTTACATTGGAAGTCATGTACCACTGCAAGAGCGGCCATCAATCACAAGTAAACAAGAGCTGATGGATATGTACCCAGAATGTTTCAATGGCACAGTTGGATGTTTTGATGACTACACCTACCACATCACACTGGATCCCGAAGTATCACCAGTTGTCCATGCACCCCGCAAAGTACCCATAGAGTTGAAAGACAAATTACAAGTCGAATTACGTGAGATGGAAGGCCAAGACATCCTTGCGAAAGTAACCCAAGCAACATATTGGGTCAACTCCCTAGTCATTAAAGAAAAAGAAAATGGGCGACTTCGTTTATGTCTCGATCCTAAAGACCTGAATAAGGCGATCAAAAGAGAACATCATCCCATACCCACTCTAGATGAAATCACACCCAAATTATCAGGAGCAAAGCTTTTTAGCAAGCTCGACGCTCGCAATGGCTACTGGAATGTCAAATTAGACTAGGAGTCCTCGTACCTGACAACCTTTAATACACCATTTGGTCGATACCGTTTCCTGAGAATGCCTTTTAGCCTACGAATGAGTCAAGACATCTTCCAGTTCAAGATTGATGAGACGTATCGTGATTGCCTGGGAGCCATTGGCATTGCAGATGACGTCACAGTCTATGGAAAGAGCGACAAAGAGCATGACTTACACCTACACGAAACCATGGAACGTACCAGACGGGCTGGCATCAAGCTCAATGAAGAGAAGTGCGTTATCAAAACAAAGGAGTGCAATTTCTTTGGTATGCTCTACACACCAGACGGTGTCAAACCCAACCCAGATAAAGTCAGAGCCGTAGGAAATTTAGAACCGCCTAAAGACAAGAAGGAGCTTCACACCTTTTTGTGGATGGCAACCTACATGAGCTCATTCATCCCCAATCTAGCTGACCACACTGCCCCCTTAAGAAACCTCTTAAAGGAGAACGTTGACTTTGCATGGAATCCATCACATTCCAAAGCCTTTGAGAAGGTGAAGGCATTGATATGTACCACAACGACTCTGGCCTACTATGACAGAAATGAACAGGTTGTCGTTCACGTTGACGCATCAATTAAGGGCTTGGGCGCAGCTCTTTTCCAAAACGACAAGCCAATAGCCTTTGCATCGAAAGCACTTACCCCTGCGGGGACCAGATATGGTAATATCGAACGAGAACTATTAGCAGTGGTGTACGGCTGCGAAAAATTCCATTCGTATCTCCATGGAAGATCGTTCGTGGTTAAACGGACCATCGTCCCCTAGAACAGATCCATAAAAAGAACCAGATGCAAGCACCTCCACGCCTTCAAAGAATGCTGTTGCGTCTACAACCCTATGACTGCGTTATTAAATATCTTCCAGGAAGAGAAATGGTTACGGCTGACGCCCTGTCACGCCTTTCGCCGTTGGATGAATTTGAAGTATCAGACATGAATGTGAAAGTTCACCACTTAATCAGAATCACCCCAGCTAAAATGGAAGAGTTCAAAGAAGAAACTCCGAAAGATGAAACCCTGCAGCTTCTAGCCCATAAAGTTATGCAAGGTTGGACTGATAGTGGGAAGAAAATTGTTCCGGCACTAAAACCATACTGGCCCCTACGAGATGACATATCAGTAGAAGATGGGCTGATACTTCTTGGAAGCCGTGTTATAGTACCTGAATCCTTGAGAGGCAACATCTTGCAGCAAATCCACGGAGGGCACTTTGGTATAGAAAAATGTGAACTACGAGCCAAATCCTGTGTTTACTGGCCAAGCATATACAAAGAAATTGAAAACCTTGTAAACTCATGTTGCGTTTGCCAGTAGTACCACAATTCCCAGCAAAAGGAGCCCATGATACCAACAGAGATCCCTTTAAGACCGTGGCAATCACTTAGCGCAGACCTGGTCTACGTTCAACAGTCGTGGTTCCTCATAGTTGTCGACTATTATTCCAAGTTCCCATTTGTCAAGAAACTTCATAACCTCACAACCGGAACCGTTGTTAATGAAATGAAGATGCTATTCGCAGAAAATGGAATCCCAGAATCTCTTCAATGTGAAAACGGCACTCAGTTTACATCCGGCGAGTTCCATCAACTGGCAAGCCAGTACGGGTTTGAAATTGTGACGTCATACCCACACTACCCACGTGGCCATGGGTTCGTTGAACGCCAAGTCCAAACGGTTAAGAAGACGATCCTGAAGTGCAGAGGGACTAAAGAAGACATAGATCTAGCCCTGTTGGCTCTACGAACAACGCCCCTGAGTTCCAATATACCGTCACCGGCTGAATTACTGAATGGCCGAGTATTCAAATCCACACTTCCTAGTAAGATCCAGCCATCAAAGAACCAAGAGGAAGTTAGAAATTGGCTCACAGCGAGACAAGACAACCAATGCTACTATTACAACAGGCACACCAAGGAACTCCCTGAACTGCACAAGGACCAAGCTACCTATGTAAAAGACCCCGTAAGAAAGACAAGGAATCCTGTTAGGGTCATAGATCAAGGAGAGACACCCCGCTCATATCTCATAGAAACTGGAACTGGTGCCCAATTGGGAAGAAATAGAATCCATCTTAGACTGAATAATGCTTCCAACAACTTGGCCAACAACTCGTCAAATTGCGTTTCCCAAGGAAGCATGACTGCACAATATTCAAGCGCCAATCCACGAGAATCTACAGCGGCAGGCAATTCAGCAAATGATCCATTAAGTGGA
>JAHPZR010003300.1:65000-85000 GCA_019787425.1 Platygyra sinensis | reverse complement strand
GCACTGCTGTGCTAAATACATACGACACTTAAATAAAGTGATTATTATTATTATTATTATTATTATTATTATTATTATTATTATTATTATTATTATTATTATTATTATTATTATTATTATTATTATTATTATCATCCTGGCAGCTTAGGGAAGCGATCTGTCATTTTTCTCTCGAGATCGTGGTTCCAATTACGCATGAGCAGAATATTATTTGCAGCAAAACACATTTAGACGGTACTACGCATGAGCAGATCGATCATTATTTGTAGGCAGTTATTTGCAGGTCACGTAATGGACTCTCGGCCAAGGGAAAGGAAGAAAAAAACGCATCGAATGATAATTTAAAATAAATGTTTGGGAATGGGTACAATAAGAGATTGAATTGTCCACTATGGCGAAAATTTCACCTCAAAAAGTATTACCACGTATAGTATAGAACTAAGAAATACACTAAACATTTGTTGTGATTTCAGCTGTGATAGAAACCCTATTAAAAGATAACTAGAAGCAGGACGGTTTGATATTACCGCATCGTTGACTTGGGTATGGATGGTCTCAACCGTTGCATGTCCAGAAATAAACAAAAATTAGATATATATTCCAGAATTGAAATGTAAAGAATGGATTCTTTGTTCATAAATTCAATGAACTCAATAATCAAGTTAGTAACTGTACCGCTGCCATGGCCCGAGGTAAAAGCATTGTCAGATGTTCTATTTTAGAGCTGTTATCTCTGAGAAAACAACAAATTGGAAAATTACCAAGACATATGCGTTGCTTTGACATAACTTGGAACGTAAAGGTTACAGGTCTCAGCTATTGATTAATACAAGCATTCCAGAATTTAATGAAACACAAACATGCTATCCAACGACACGTCCCGTTTCACTAAATAAAGAGCTTCCCTGAGATAAGAACTTTGTTGAAAGTTAACTAGCACTGGAACGCTTTGATGTTACCGTAACGACTCAATTCACCATGGATGGTTTCAACTCTAATGTCTATTTCTGAGCATGCATGATGTAAAGAACGAATTCTTTGTTCATTAATTCAATCAACACATTAATCAGTTTGGTAAATGTCCCGCTGGCGTAGAGTAAAAGCATTGCCAGATATTCTGTTTTAGGACTGTCAGATCTGAGAAACAGTAAATTAAAAAAATACCAACATACATACGTTGGGATGAAAATTGAACGAGAGGGTTAGAGGTCACAGCTATCGTTGAGCACGCGTATTCCAGAATTTACTAAAACACAAACATGCTATCCAACGACACGTCCCGTTTAACTCGAATAAAGGACCTTCCTGTATAAGGATTTAACGTTTAAGAAGCAAAGCAGTCGCTTGCTCTCTTCAGGGAAAAGTGGGGCGGAGAAACTTATAGTGCGGCGGGATCCTGGAAGGAAGGATGTGTGTGTGTGTGTGTGAGAGAGAGAGGCCGAAAGAAGAAAGCCCTTTCTTCCCCCACCGCACTCCCACAAAGTTTCTTCTTTGCTTCGTGCTCCTATCGTTTCAACGTAAACACTGCTACGAAGACTAAAACGTGAGCATTGCCGTATTAACTTCGCAAGACGAATAATGCGTCTAATAGTGAATAAACGCATTATTTGTGTAGTAAATATAGACATAAGACGCATTAAACGTCAGACGAACTCAACAATTTTATAAACCAAACGCGTTAAATAAACTTCTCTGATGTATAATTCTTCTGGTTAAATATGAGATACAAAAAAAGACATTTCCCTTAATTGATAATCTGCTCAATCTGTAATTAAGCAACCAGGAGTATCTCACAAGAAATTAAGTTATTTAAACAAAAACACACGAGTTTTATGGGTCTTGTATGTACCTACACGCACTTAATAAGACACATTGTTCGTCTTCTTTAAATGCGACCGTTGAGATTAAAAAGGACTAGCTCTTCGTCATTGACGATGACTATGATAATTAATTTTATACATCGCCTATGGTAAGGAACCGAGGCCAGTTGACATTCACAACCGTAGTTAGAGAAGACCATTTTACTTTGAGAAATGCAAAACTGGCTTCGAAAAACTTAATTTTAATCAAGGTATGACATAAGAAGACCTCTAATAAAATAACCACCAGCGGGCATAGTCTTGAGCAGACATAAGCTGTCAACACGCATGCGGAGTTACCTCCTGTCTCTTTCTTTCGGAGGGACTTTGAGTACTCCTTACTTCAAGAGTTACAGCGAAACAAGAAAAGTTTAGATTTTACAGTTTGATCTACATAACGAAGTCTTACTTTTTGGGGGCATGAATAGACGTTTTCTGCATTTCACTTCAGTGCGTTCAAACAATAACACCAGTGCGAGGTTGAGTTGGACCAAGAGAAAATGATGCAACAGTCCCCTCATTTTCTCTTGGTTGAACATTTTAATACATTTGCTGTATTTTTACCCACCCTGACCTCGACTCGGCGCCATTGTTTGTTGGGTATTTATTTCAAATGGAACATGTGTAAATGATATATTGAGAATCAGGAATGTATATGCAATGGCTTCTTGGGCAAACCAAGTTTGTTTAATAAAAAAAGTGGTGCTATTCAGCCAGCTGACACGACCTCTAATTCTACTTTCTGTGACAGGATTAAGAAGAGAATTGGAGGACAGCCAAAACGTCAAGACAGAGAGCATATCAAGTAAGAGTTATAAGGACTAATTTAAAAGAGATGTTTTGGGATACAATGTCAGTTTAAAGAAACCAGGTGAAATTAAGTTGTTCGCTATGGTTAAATTTTCTCCTCTGTCAGAAGTCAGTGATTTGTCACAATAGTTGTCAAACAGTATTAACACTGACCTCGTGCTTAGTTCTTTTTTGATTAAAAGTATGGTTTCGAAGGAAGAGCAACAGAGAATTAAAAAAATGTAATAAAATATAAGTATTAATTTGAGTACACTCAACCAAAATACGTATTTTCTTGATTAAAGAATGAACGGTTATCAATATTAACTCACGAATCCTATTTCAGATCTACTTGTCGAATACAAATCCAAAATTTTGATTTTCCTTTCTTCAATGCTGAATTATGCCATGCGGTAAACCCCTTTCACACTTCGTGAAATCTTCAAATTTTTAAGACACATCGGCTGAAGACCACTGTAGGCACTCAAGCGCCAAATGACAATGTTTTCCTGTTGAATTCCAAGTTTAAAAAGAGAAGCCTCTTTTAGAGATCAACATACCGTACACAACCTAGTGTATTTTAGTCTGTTGTTATGATCGGCTTTTTATTTGTCTACCTAGACTCAAAGCTTGCGCCTACTTTAAGAGTACTTAGAAGAAAATCGAAAACTGTTCCTGAACCACTAAGCGGTGACCACCTCTATTTCCCCGCGGCAACAAGATCGGAGTGAGGTTAGTGTCACGTGACGCGTGTTATTTTGAGCGGGCCACGAGTCATTTGTTTGACTTTCACAAACAGACACGAGCTGTGAGGTTTAGAGGATGACCACGTTTTGGAACGTGCCCTTTCATAATACGGAAACGAGCGGAGTCATCTTTCAGTTTAACCGTACTTTGCCCTCCGAGAGAGAGAAAGTTCAACAAAACCATCGACTGCCTGCGTAGTCGCTTGGCTGTTTCTAACGCGCTGTGATATCGTACGGTATCGTGTCATGAGTTCTATTGTCTTCACTCATATCAAGGCAATTTGCCTCTTGTTCGGGACTATATTCGGTAAGACAAATCTTGAACTGTCAGCCAAACCTTTAAGCGATTGTAAGGTAATTTTACTCTTTCATTTTCTGTTAACTAGTGCTGGCTGCAAGCGATGACCAAATTTTCTTTTCCACTAAACCCAAACACAAGGAAGCATTCGTTGGGGAGGATGTACAATTTGATTGGGACTACATTCTTAAAGAGGTGGAAGAAGTTCGCTTTGGAGTTTCCATGAAGCTTTTCGATGGAGAAGAGCCTATTCAGAATATTGCCATTGTCAAGAAAAAGAACGGAAGTTCCTTGAGAAATAACCTGGAAACGCACATCGAATGGATTCGTGATAGAGTTGTGATCGTTGACGACAGGCGAGCAAGTTTCAGAGTCAATCGCGTCCAAATGAAAGACTCGGTGACTTTTTTTTGTCAAGTGTATTTTAGCACAGATAGAATGCCAGAGATTGATAAAGTGGAACTGACTGTTGTCGGTGAGTATTGATTGAGGACTTGACGAGTGATGTTTTTAAGTTCCGCGCACAAAAATTTGAATTTCACTTCTGTCAGCGCAGTTGATTTCATTCTGTAAGGACCAAATGAATCAATTGTAAAAGATGTGCGTGATCGAGGGGCGGTTAAGCGAATATTCCTTATACGGCCTAATTCATTCGTTTCTTTGAAGTCGTGACACTTGGTATTTTTTTTTCTGGGTACAATTTATTAAGGTTATTATGCATATAACTTAAGCTTAAGCTAATTCAACTTTCAAGCATTTGTGCGTGCGATGATATGCTTTAAACTACTCAAATTAGCTAGTTGTTAATTGAAGGAAAGAGAATATTCAGGATTGTTTAGATTTTAGCACGTTATAAACGACCCAGTTGATATGAGGTTTTATGAAAATGCATGTTTTTAAAGGCGATGACATTTGCACGTTGACATAAGCGTTTTCAGGGCCTTTCTCCGATTTCACGTTTGTTATTGATTGGCTTGGTTTTTTTTTTCTTTCTCGTAGAATATTTTGGTAAAGACTACGACTATTGAAAGTCTCACCCTGTGGCTATTTTTTGGAATTATTATTTTGAATCAATTTATCATAGTTTGATATCTTAAATCTGCATATACGAGTTGTGCAATGTACTTTTCACTTACAAAATGTCAATAGACAGGTGTTCACAGCTTACAAAATTGTGCGTCGACATTACCGAGGGTCTCAATGGGGTTAACCGTTAGCCGTAAAACGGCCAAAAATTTAGCCGTTAGGCGTAAGAATGAAAGAATTTTAACCGTTAGCTGTAAAAAATGTTAACCGTAAAAAAAGTCTAACCACAAAATAAGGTGTCGAGATCTTTTGTTGAGTCTGATGTGCTTTGCGTTTATGTGTTCTGGTAGCGAATCGAAACTGGAAATGTCGAAAGTGTCTGCATAATTTGTCGCATGGATGTCGTTTGGCGAGCTGACAGACGTTTTGACAGCTCTACTATTTTACGACTTTCTGCTTTCTTTCATGCTGTCGACTGGTTGCGATGGCTCTACTGAAAGCGATAGTAAGTCTCTATCGCGCTGGAGAAGAGAAGCGTATAGAAAGAAATAAAACCGGCCCGAGGGTTAAAGTCGCGGAAGAGAATAAATTGTTTTCGTCGTTCCAAAGAAATATTATCGAGTTTCTCGGGCTCAACGAGCAAGCTCTAAAGTTCGGCTTGGGGTCATTTGACCTGAAATTTTACCGCCTGACGAAAATCAATGGCAAAGCGGAGAAGTACGCCATATTAACACAGCACCAACTGGAGCTGGAATTGCCCTTCTTGCTTGGCTCAGATGGGGAAAGCGAGCTAAACGGAAATCCTTATTTTCAATAAGAATTGACCATCTGTGTGTATTCAATTGCTCAGATCTGCTATATTTAGAAGTTGCTGCCAGCAGGCACATGGCCATACTTTCGCTATCGCCAGTCGAAAACCGACTGGGATCTGGAGTTTTGCAATTTCTGTATCGAATTCTGTAAAAAGCCTAGTCGTATAACATTTTTAATGCAAGTTTTTGTTGGATTATGTACATTGTACTAGTAAAGTCACGTTAAGTTATTGGATGCGATTGGGTTGACAGTGACAATGATGTCGATATTTAGTCAGAAGAAATATACTTGTGACACAGGTTACATGTACATGGATCTGTCGTTCCTAGTTTATTTTCCTTTAAGTAATTGAAAACTTTATATTATTTTGGTATTCGTCATGTTTTTCTACTACAGTAAAAGCATAAAGGTTATATAGTTCACTGAGAATGTACACACTCAAAAAGACTTTCTCATCTCAAATTTGCCTAAAGGCTTTTAGTACGTTTTACAACAATGGATTTAATATTTAACTTCTTAGAACAATAGCAATTAATTTTTAACAACTCCTAGAAAAAAAGATAACCGTTAGCCGTAAAAAAGCCAAAATATTAACCGTAAACCGTAAAAGCCACTACCCCATTGAAACCCTTAAGACCGCGTCATATCTTTTTGCAAAGCTTTAAAGTCTATTTTTTATTTAAAAATGTATTTGCCTTGTTCAAGAAATCAAACAACGGGCCGTTTCTCGTGTTTCTAGTGTTGCAATGTAGTGCAGAAGCTACATTTGGAAGGTACATTGTATAATATACATCGTATAATGTATAAAATTTCTGACTTTGCTACTGGAATAATATGTCACTGAATGAAACTCGTCAATCTGCAACTAGCGATCATTGCAGAAAGGCTGCGATAACAGGTGACAACTCACTTAAACTATAAAGCTATGTTAATAAACAGTGGACAGAAAATTCGCAGAACACTTTCTTCTATCACAAGAATCTCAAACGGCATCTGCCACAAAATGAAGGCTGCACATATGTTTAGCAACTACAATACTTCTACAGTACTTCTTCTTACTTTAAATTCAAAAATTTGCTTGTCCTCTCCAAAGGCCTCAATTATGTTTTGTTTGTTTTTGACCAATGGGTCTTCCGAGTCTTTCTGCTGCATGTACACTGTTTACTACTGCGTTTACACAATTAAAAATTTCCTTTCAGTAAAGTTAAAAAAAGAACCTATGTATAATTTTCTCATAAAAACATGGGGTCAGTTAATAAGTAGTTTTATTAAATTCTCAACCTCGGATAATGCAATTCTAGCTTTCTGATTGGGTCACTGTATCTCGGTTACTAGCGATTATACCTACGTTTGACCTTATATGGAAATTAATGCGGCAAACGTGCCATAGCATAAAATTTTTGTGGGAAGCCAAGTTCCGTCGGCAAAAAATTGAGGAAAAAACGCAAATTCGGTGAGCTTTCTACAGAAGAAATACAAGAAAGTAAGGACAATCCCATCCCAGCAACAACAAAAAAGCCATAAAGTTCGGAATGAAAATATTCAGCGGTACGTACCCGTTAAGTTTCCCTTAAAAGCTGTAAAATTTCAAACACGAACATCGATATTTTACGCATTCATGAAGATTACGTAACAACAACAATTTTTTTACCTTAGTGCTACTGAATGGCCTGCTAGTTCTGCTGGCACGTACAGAAGTTTCGAAACCGATAGAAGAAGTGTCAAAAGAAGAAGTGAATGTTTTTCGGAAGAGTTTTTGCACGTCTGCGAGGAATAAAGATGGCATACTGTCAGTTTACAAAAGTTCATCAATGGAATGATTGAAATCCATCGCGGAGAGCCGCCATTGATCGCTTCCTTCGCTCGCTCCCGCTGAACAAACCGTTTTCCAATATTTCTGACCCCGCTTTCACTGAGGCAAATAAAGCATTAGAGCATTTCCAAAAACCTCAGAAAAACACGTAACATTGCCGCCCTAGTAGAGCCCATAAGAAACGGTCAGAAACCAATTTCCAATTAACATATGAAGAAACTGCTCGACAGCGGTGAGTTCGGACGGGCAGAGAGCAAAACTGCCGCAAAACTACAGAGGATGACTTACTTTTACCTCAGTCTCTTTTTTGGCCGACCAGGACAAGAGATTCAACGCCAGCTAGCACCAACAATTCTGTCCTTGTGAAAAATCCATCTACTGAGGAGTTGAGTATCTTGATGAGCTGAACCGAAGGGTCCGCGCGAATCTTTACCAGCCACGAAAAACCATCATGCAGGGTCTCGGCGATTCTAAAGATAAATCCGATGCTAAGATATTTTCTGTGCCTGACTCTGAAACTGGCCAGCAATCATCTCCACATATCCAGCTCGAACTGATGCGAAGGCAGCCACAGCAAGGGAACGCTGATAGAGTTCTTGTCAAGAATAATTTTGACACAACCTCTGTCACATAGCAGCATAGCGATCAAAGTTTTCCGCAGTAATTTTACAACTGTTATGTGCAAGTGCACGATTAAGTAACGGTCCATGTAAGAAGGATAGCACACGCAGCAAGGAATGCAGCAAGGTGCTAACTTTTCCACAACTTTGCTATTGTTCTATCATACTTCTGATTGGCTAAATCAGTAAAATCTACCAAAACTTCAGGTAGCTGTGTAATTTATTTAGCCCGTATTGATGAAATGATTTCCTAAACACCACAGTAATCCTATGTGGGGAACATTGAAAAATTGGAAGCAATTAGATGACTCAAACTTAAACGCTTTTCAAACTTTCTGACAAGGGTTAAATATCCTTCGTTTGGAAGGTGTTCCTTGAATTATAGAGGATAAAAATTTTCGGGTTCAGCAGACTTGCCGGCTTCGCTTGCAAACTTTCATTCAACTAAAGTTACAAACGGCGCGCATGCAATGTGACTTCCCACTCGCTGTTGTTTTAACACGTCAACTTCTGGTCGTTTTGTAAAATTAAAAACCAATAAAAATTTAACTATAATAGCCAAGCATACAACCGTACAGAATTTAATAAAACAATTATTCCATTAGCGCTTGTTGGATATGAGATGGTTATAGCCAACTCATACCCAACGCGCGCTCATGGAATAATTGTTAAATAATGACTATAACTACAATGCTACAGTTGAGAGACAGTTTAGGTTCTCGCAAAGAATAAATTGTTATATGTATGTACATACACAACTTTACTCCATGTGTTCATTGGTAATATGCAATACAACATTTTATTATTTTTCAGATCTCTTGATAAACAAGGCACGTTCAACAAGGATAGCTGAGTCCTGGGTGGGCCGTAAGATTACAGTGGTTTGTGCAGTTAAGGTGCCTGAGACCATTCAACACAATGTCATGTTTTCTTGGATGCATATACCATCAAACAGAACTGTGCCTAGAGAATTCCATGATGACATGAGAAGTAAAAGCTTCTTGACAATAACCACAAACAAAGATGAAGACTTTGAGACATTGCAGTGCAAGGCGGAAACCAAGTCGACAGTGAAATTCCACATAATCAACATAACCAAACTAAGTAGGTGTTATGTTGCTCAGTTCCATAAAAATCTCAAATTTAAGAAAACAAACAGCCTAATCTTGAATTAAAAAGAGAGTGAAGAAAAAAGGCAACAGTTTCTTTATAGTGTTGAAAATATATTGGTTTTGCTTATTGGATTTTGAAGAATCAACCAGACCCGGGTTGTTCAAAAGGTGGATAACATACTTCACTGGATATATCACTCTCCAACGGATAGCGTGGCTTGTTTTGTAAACACTTATTCACTGGATAGCAATTTATCCAGTGGATAGTGTTACTGATCCAGCCTTCCAACAACTGAGGCCAGGATTTTAGCCAGAATTTAAAAAGTGGCCGTCCAAAATGTGTCAAATATGCTATAGGGCCTGCTCAAATAAGCTCTTTATATGGTAACATAATTGTGAAAAATAAAACAATTTTCTGTAGAAAGTGGCTGTCCAGAGGATGCCTGGACACCCATCTGGCTAAAAGCCAGGGATCAACCCAACAAGTAGTCTTTTGCTGGGGCTGAACACAGTTCGCTTGAAGTTCACAAGTTTAGCCCTCTTCTCTTTTTGTTGAAATATCTTTCATTGGGATTCCATTGCAGGTGCACCATCTGAACCCAGAAATCTCAAGACAGAAGTAGTGTTTAACAGTAAAAGTGCACAAAGCTTCATTCGGCTTTATTGGGACCCTCCAGCAGAAAATGGTGGTTCTGTAGTCCAAAAATACATTATACAATACATAGTAAGTGGACTTCCATGGAATTCATCTCACACAATTGAAACAAAAGACAATGCATTTGAGAAGTTGCATTTTAAGCTGCGTAGTGGAGGAAAATACAGTGCAAGAGTCAGGGCACAAAACAAGGCAGGTCTTGGACCAGCATCAAATGAAGTGCTTTTAAACCTTGGTATGTCTTTTCTCTTAGGCCGAGTTTCAGAGTGGAAAAATGTAACAACCACGTGTCTTGACTGTGCACTAGGCTCCAAGTTTGAAAATTTGGCACGATTTTTG
Organism: Platygyra sinensis; assembly: GCA_019787425.1. Classification (NCBI taxonomy): domain Eukaryota; kingdom Metazoa; phylum Cnidaria; class Anthozoa; order Scleractinia; family Merulinidae; genus Platygyra; species Platygyra sinensis. The sequence continues at coordinate 74,930 of JAHPZR010003300.1, read as the reverse complement.
TTGATCATCTAAAAAAAGAAGGGTACAAACTTTGTAACTATGCTTTTTTCAATATTCTCGGTAAGCAGTAACATTTTAACCACACTAATGAAAAGCTGGTGTGTTGTTTTCATGGGGAGTCAATTTTTTTCAGACAAAATTAAAATAAGAACAGTTTCGAAACCCTTTACTTTCCCATGGTACATAGGAAATTTTAGTGCGAAGAGAGATTTTATCCACATACACTCTTTACAAATTGTATTTATAAGCAACCCACTGAATATGAACATAAGAGCCTCTCAGTAGACAAAGGAAGACTTATTTTCTTGATAGTGAAATGCCGAAAAAAGTTCATGCTGTCTCAAATATAAATAAATCAGCCAAGTGACATCCTTGCATACCTTTTTACAGTCCGCCGCTATTTCCAACCATTGCAAACCATTGTAGCTTGTATTATGAGCTGAGCCTGCAAGTAGGGCTACTGGAGATGCGCAGAAAGCTGCACAGTACGTTTTTCCACTCTGAAAGGCTGAGCGGGTTTTCTGTTTTGTATTAATGTCTCATATATGCCTACAGTTTGAGTTATACTTAGATTATTTGTAACATCTAAATATTTACTGGTATGTTATTAATGTCCAAATCGGAAGCCGCCCATGAAAAGCCTCTAGCACCCAGGGTTTCTATGAATGAACGTGCTCTGCAATTTGAAGACACAACACAAACAACATGCACTATAACCAGCAAAAATGTGGATTCTTTTGAAGAATGTGAAACAGAAAACCATAACTTCTGATATATGTTGCTTCCAATTACGGACCAGCAAAAACAAAAGAAAAAGACATATATTTATTTCATAAACAAGTTGTTAATCTTGAACAGTCAGTCTTTATTGGAAAATCTCAAACCCTTCTTTGCCATATTAACCTCACTATTGCTCGGTAAATAAGATTTCAGTCTTAGATTCGTACACAGAACCTCACTCATGCAGTGTTTTCATGAGAGAGGTTTACTATGGTTACTGCTTACCAAAGTCTCGTAACTAAACCGCAGTTATTAGAGAAACTGTTTACACAGAACTACTTAACTATATTATTAGCACCAAACAACGGGCCGTTTCTCGGAAAGCAAGTGTTGCAATGTAGTACAGAAGCCTCATTTGGAAGGTACATAGTATAATATACATCCTGTAATGTATAAAATTTCTAACTTTGCTTCTTGAATAATATAATATGACACTGAATGAAACTCGTTGTCAATCTGCAGCTAGTGATCATTGCAGAAAGGCTGCGATGACAAGTGAAAACTCACTTAAACTATAAAGCTTTGTTGATAAACAGTGGACAAAAAATTCACAGAACACTTTTTTCTATCACAAGAATCTCAAACGGCATCTGCCACAGAATGAAGACTGCATAGATGTTTAGCAATTACAGTACTTCTACAATACTTCTTCTTACTCGGGGCTGCTTTAAATTCAAAAATTTGCTTGTCCTTTCCAAGGGCCTCAATTATGTTTTGTTTGTTTTTGACCAATGGGTCTTCTTCTGTCTGTCTGTTTACTACTGCGTTTACACAATTAAAAATTTCCCTTCAGTAAAGTTAAAACAAAACCTATGTAAAATTCTCTCGTGAAAACGTGGGGTTGGTTAATAAGTAGTAACTGTTATAATATGACTGTAACTACAGTGCTAAAGTTGAGGGACAGTTTAGGTTCTCGCAAAGAATAAATTGTTATATGTATGTATATACACAACTTTACTCCACGTGTTCATTGGTAATTTGCAATACAACATTTTATTATTTTTCAGATCTCTTGATAAACAAGGTACAATCAACAAGGGTAGCTGAGTCCTGGGTGGGCCGTAAGATTACAGTGGTTTGTGCAGTTAAGGTGCCTGAGACCATTCAACAGATTTTCATGTTTCCTTGGATGCATATACCATCAAACAGAACTTTGCCTAGAGAATTCCATGATGACATGAGAAGTAAAAGCTTCTTGACAATCACCACAAACAAAGATGAAGACTTTGAGACATTGCAGTGCAAGGCGGAAACCAAGTCGACAGTGAAATTCAACATAATCAACATAACCAAACTAAGTAAGTGTTATGTTGCTCAGTTCCATAAAAATATCAACTTTAAGAAAACAAACAGACTTATCTTGAATTAAAAAGAGAGTGAAGAAAAAAGGCAACAGTTTCTTTATAGTGTTGAAAATATATTGGTTACGCTTATTGGATTTTGAAGAATCAACCAGACCCGGGTTGTTCAAAAAGTGGATAACGTACTTCACTGGATATATCACTCTCCAACGGATAGCGTGGCTTGTTTTGTAAACACTTATTCACTGGATAGCAATTTATCCAGTGGATAGTGTTATTGATCCAGCCCTCCAACAACTGAGGCCATTGATTTTAGCCAGAATTTGAAAAGTGGCCGTCCAGAATGTGCCAAATATGCTATAGGGCCTGCTCAAATAAACTCTTTATATGGTAACATAATTATGAAAAATAAAGCAATTTTCTGTAGAAAGTGGCTGTCCAGAGGATGCCTGGACACCCATCCGGCTAAAAGCCAGGAATCAACCCAACAAGTAGCCGGGGCTGAACACAGTTCACTAAAAGTTCACAATTTTTTTCCTCTTCTCTTTTTGTTGAAATGTCTTTCATTGGGATTCCATTGCAGGTGCACCATCTGAACCCAGAAATCTCAAGACAGAAGTAGTATTTAACAGTAAAAGTGCACAAACCTTCATTCGGCTTTACTGGGACCCTCCAGCAGAAAATGGTGGTTCTGTAGTGGAAAACTACATTATACAATACATAGTAAGTGGACTTCCATGGAATTCATCTCAGACAATTGAAACAAAAGACAATGCATGTAAGAAGTTGCATTTAAAGCTGCGTAGTGGAGGAAAATACAGTGCAAGAGTCAGGGCACAAAACAAGGCAGGTCTTGGACCAGCATCAAATGAAGTGCTTTTAAACCTTGGTATGTCTTTTCTCTTAGGCCGAGTTTCAGAGTGGAAAAATGTAACAACCACGTGTCTTGACTGTGCACTAGGCTCCAAGTTTGAAAATTTGGCACGATTTTTGTTGATCATCTAAAAAAAGAAGGGTACAAACTTTGTAACTATGCTTTTTTCAATATTCTCGGTAAGCAGTAACATTTTAACCACACTAATGAAAAGCTGGTGTGTTGTTTTCATGGGGAGTCAATTTTTTTCAGACAAAATTAAAATAAGAACAGTTTCGAAACCCTTTACTTTCCCATGGTACATAGGAAATTTTAGTGCGAAGAGAGATTTTATCCACATACACTCTTTACAAATTGTATTTATAAGCAACCCACTGAATATGAACATAAGAGCCTCTCAGTAGACAAAGGAAGACTTATTTTCTTGACAGTGAAATGCCGAAAAACGTTCATGCTGTCTCAAATATCAGCCAAGTGACATCCTTGCATACCTTATTACAGTCCGCCGCTAATTTCCAACCATTGCAAACCATTGTAGCTTGTATTATGAGCTGAGCCTGCATGTAGGGCTACTGGGGATGTGCAGAAAGCTGCACAGTACGTTTTTCCACTCTGAAAGGCTGAGCGGATTTTCTGATTTGTATTAATGTCTCATATTTGCCTACAGTTCGAGTTATATTTAGATTATTTGTGGCATCTAAATATTTACTGGTATCTAATCAATGTCCAACTAAATTGTTGATTGGAAGCGTCTGATCTAAATAGATTCTCCTACTTTGTAGTCCACCTTCTTGTTCACTAGGCCCTGCAAGCAATCATTGAAAATTGATCAAATTTGGTGTAAAGAGTTCGTGATCCCAGACTGACTTACCCTGGGTGCCAGAGGTTTTTCTTGCGCGGTTTCCGGTGTCGGTCATGTCTCTATTGTGACCCGCGCGAAAAACCTCTGGACCAGAGCGCGATTTCTTTGTAGACTGTTCACAGTCCCCTATTTTTCCGTGCGATCGTAGATGTGGATCTTAGTCCCTTAATGCGAGCGAAACTGAGCAGAGTACAAAATTCCCGTGGGTAGAGGTGGTGGAGGGCACGGCCGGCGGAAAAAATAGGGAGACTGTAACAGCTTCACTCTGTCTCGTGTTCAAGGGGCGTGGCCTAATTTTGGCACCTCCATTGATCAAATCAATGAACAATCTATTCCCCGTAGAAAAAGCCTGTCAAATCAGGGAAATATGATATCGATTACGTGTTGCTGTACAGTTTCGATACATTTTGATTAAAAGTTAGGATTGCTCACGAAATCGATTCAATGCAGTTACTAAGTTGAGTCGAATTAATGCAGGAGGAAACATCTCTTCTCTGACTTCAAAAAAGCGATTAAGCCCGCAAGTTCAGATGCGTGCGGTGTTTGTGGCGATAATTTCAGTCGGTGATTACGGCTGAAACAACAAGTACATTTCGACCGGAAATCTATTTAACATCTCTGAATGGGCTGGAGTTGGCAAAATTCGCCTAGCAATTCTTTCGCGAATACATCGCGGTGTTGAAATGAATCCAAAAGATGGAAAATCTTCCGGCGAACGAAAAACAGCCTCTTTTTGCTCGCGCTTCAACACCGATCCTCCAAGACTAGAAGCAGACAGACGATCAAAATCAAAACAGTCTCCAGAAAATTCTTCCGAAATCGATGCCATTTTGGCCTGAGCCGCGAAGTGATGAATGCCACTTTCTGTCACTCGAGTTGTCATCGCTATGCTGCGCTCTGATGAATTCTATTGTCCCTCGGCCAATCAGATGTTGCCGTTGCTGGAGCAACTAACTCCGTGAACGCGAGACGGAGTGAAGCAGTTACAGTCTCCCTATTTTTTCTGCCCCCTCACCCCACGCTATTAACCCCACCACCCCTACCCGAGGGCAGTTTGTTCTCTCCCCAGTTTTGCTCGCATCAAGAGACCGAGATGGCGGCCCAGTCGAACTGAATGATCAACAGCTACGATATGGTCTCACAGAAAAATAGGGGACTGTGAACAGTCTAATTTCTTTGAGGGCGCCGAGCCAATGACAAGGCACTTTAAATCTAAAAAGTCCAGAATCTGGACTAGAAAGCTGATTGGCTCCTAATGACCTCCCAAGGGTTTTCTAATCTAAAAGACACGGTGATTGGCTTCTAAGAATAGAAGAAACGTGTGAAATATTTGTTGCTTGGAGTTGCCGAACGTTTGTTAGTGGGCTGAAAGATTTGTAAGTGATCAAGATCTGGAAACAGCCATAACAAAAGTTCTTGAAACGTTCGACGGTGTGCAGAGCAAAATGGATGGAATTGCGAATTTTGTACGCAGCAATGATGTGTTGGCGGTTTTACCGACGGGATTCGAGAAATCACTGCTATTTTAATTAGTGCAAAATGGAATTGACTAGCCTACACGACTTCTACGGTTCGTGACACTTGTATATTTGCCCTGTTAGGTCACTCGACCTTTTTGTCGCTTCAATCGTGTTTATGAAGGGCACTTCATGTTGTGTTATTCGGAGGAATTTTACGCAGAATTTTAAGCCGCTATCTGCATGTCGCTTCGTTGAGTGTGACACCTCTGTGATTTGCCATGTGTTAGTGTTTTGTTTTGGCTCATTTCCACTGCAAGTTTCTTGCAGCTATCTGATCGAGCTTATGTTCCTCGAGCTCGATGTATGGGTTTATTCTTCCTTTGATCATTCTGGTACCACAGGATTAAAATATAGCTCTTTACGCGCAAGTCTGTTGACTGCGAGCTTGAACAACCTTTTGAACGTGCATGTTCACCATTTGTAGCTTCTCCTTTCCAACGAATAATATTTTTTTCGTTATATTCTTTTAAATCTGCCACTTCCTTGACAGTCGCCTCCAATTTTTCGATCCGTCGGTAGCACTTATTACAAAGAATACGCGGCCCGACGGACAGATTGTCGTCCTCGACAGTCAAAAGTGTCGAGATTCTTTCGCAAATCTTCAGTTTTTTAAGCATTTTCCGATAAAAGGCTGTAATATCCACCATTACACATAACATTCGCGTCACATAAACGGCACGACAGCGAAGCCTTCGAATCAGGAAACTTTTTTCACCGGAGCAGTTTTATTCCTGGGATAGACTGCGAGCAGTCTCTCTTTTGCTCGAAAATCCGTAGGGAAACACGAAAGGAAGAACTCGAAACAACATCTGCGTGCCAGCGTAATATGCGAAGCCGCGAGCCGTACGTAGCGCGGGCGTCGGAAGACGAGCGAAAAGAGAGACTGCACTGGTTTCATACAACGATTTGAACGCCCGGCACTCTGGTGACGGAGTATTTTGATTGGTTGCCCTCTGATTGATGACAGGTATCTGTCATCGAAATTGCTTTGATGAGCTTTGATGAGCTTCGGGGCGCGAAATTGTAGTAAACAAAGGACAATATGGCTGAGATCATGCAACGTGTATTTCTTCGGGCGATTTCATGGTTAGCGTGGACCTGGAGTGACAAAACCACTTGAATTCTCGGTTCACCGCTTTCGTCAAAGCATCTTGTAGATGAGGAAGGGCTTCCTCGACTTTAACTGGCGTGTTTACGACTTGCTGCCATTTGTGCAGCAAAATGTGCTTGATTAGGCTCGAAGCAATACTGCTTTTAGGTGTTCTGACGGTCATTCGTGAATCAGAAACGATGACTTTCACGGAAGCCTTTCTCTTCGCCGGAACTTCGCTTTCTAACGTTGTCAGTTCTTCAACCATTTTGTCCCGCAACATATGCTCACGAACATCTTCTACTTTGTTTTCCATTGCTAGTGATCTCCGAGCCAGTGCCGGTCGTTTTTCTTTACTAGGTTCGAGATCATTTCTCTTCGCGCTCGCGATCCTGAAGACTTTATGCTTCTGTGAGCCGTGCGGCGATTTAGACATTCTTTTGAACCTCCCTTCTTTCTCGACATTTTCCTTGTCCTGGTCTAGGCCTTCTTCTTGCTGGTCACGTTCAAATAAATGGTGTGATCGGTTTAGTTCTTTTCGAATTAATTCGATGACAGGCTCCGCGTTTCTCACTTTGGTGGCACATTTTCGGCACATACGAGGTGAAAGTGAGTTACTTTGCAATACTGTAAACTCAAGCTTGTCGAAAACTGATTTGAGAGAATCTCTTTCTTCGCCATTTCGACAGGACGTATTAAAAATATTTTCCGTACTGATGTACGACGCCTTTGGCTGTGGGTCTTTGGATAGTTCGCTGGACGTGCTTTTCGAGGGAAAATTCCCATAAACCGTCTTAAACGAACACTTGCACAGACGACGAAAGTCAGCCACTGACGGCTGATCGTTATTTCTTTTTTTAGCCCTGCTCGAAACAGGCTTCTTTGGCGTAGCACCACTCATCGCATCTTGCAAATGAAAATTCGGTTTCCCGCGAAAAATAATTTGACACCGGAGTATCATATTCAAAACTGTCAAAACTGTCAAAACTGTCAAAGTGTGAATGATGCGACTTGTCAAAGTAGCATCCAAATCGTTGTATGAAACCAGTGCAGTCTCTCTTTTCGCTCGTCTTCCGACGCCCGCGCTACGTACGGCTCGCGGCTTCGCATATTACGCTGGCACGCAGATGTTGTTTCGAGTTCTTCCTTTCGTGTTTCCCTACGGATTTTCGAGCAAAAGAGAGACTCCTCGCAGTCTATTCCTGGGAAAGCCATGAAAGCAAACCAAACGTTATGTAATAATCGCAATCCACATGTCATCTGTCATGTCTTCACGTGAAAGTCCACGTGTTCACAGTGGGTGATCCTCGCTGTGATTGGTTTAAATATAATCCGATAAAATTGATCAAAGTTCAACGAGCACGGTGAATCGAGCCGCTCTGAGCCAGAGGTTTTTCTCGCGGCTTCGCCGCTCGTGCCAACGGCCTTCGGCCCCATTTCCATCCGCCGAGCGAGAAAAACCTCTGGTACCCAGGGTAAGACTGACTCTTCCCCTTTGACACAAATTAAAAAGATATATTAGTCACCGTAGAAACAGGTGTCAGGTCCCTGTTTGTTTTGCCAGTTTCAGTAGGTTGTTTCATGACTACGTCAGCAATGTTGTTGATCCATAGCTAATACAGAGGAATGGTTAGGAAGACCGGCAAACATCAAAGGAGCAAACAAAGATTGCAAGATTTAGGTTGGAAGGTCCACCACCGTGCAAAATCTTTTGTTTCGCGCTCATACACTATTCATGAGTAGCCTAACCACCCGGGGGGGGGGGGAGGTACTCCATTATAAGGGCTTAATGGTGACGTGCGGCCAGCCAGGGTATGTTTTTCGGGATTTTTGTCTTAAACAGGGTATCGAATTTATCATTTTTTGTCTTAATCAGTTTATCGATTTATCAATTTTTCTCTTAAATGGGATATCTTTTCTTGGATGATAAACAGCAATTTTTTTACAAGCCCTTGTAAATTAATGTTGACTTCCATTGACTTTGGCATTGATACCAGGCACATTATATTTCCATTGATTACACAACAAGAACGCCACACAATTTGTAACCGCAACTTTTAATCTATGTCTTAAACAGGGTACCAAGAATCGGAATTCTGTCTTAAATTAAACAGGGTAGGAAAATCAGCTATATTTGTCTTAAACAGGGTCAGGGTATGAGGGGCCGGGCCGCACCTCCCCATCCAGAGATATATCGAGTACCCCCCACCCCCCGGGCCTAACCAACACGTTTCTATTGGTTCGCTCCTCGGTACCGAGTAAACAACTATTGTGTTTTTTGCACAGTCAAGGTCAAAAAGCGAACAAAAAATCTAAAACAAGGAACTTTGTCGGGTTTCACAACCATTCCCCTCTATTGACTATTGTCCCTCTAATAATCACATTCAAGTTATCAGTTTTTGTCACATAAGTTGTCTGGAGTTTCACAATCTTGTGCTTGTCTCTTGTGGGTTTATGAGAATTGAGACAGTTTGAACATGTTCCATGGTTTGCCAAACATGTTGACATACCTCACTTTTCTGGCACCGTTGTTAGACAAGAGTCTAAAAAGGAAGTTTTCCATTTTCTTTTTTCTGGATATTTGGTTTCTGTTTCCAAGGTTGATCATGAAAAGTGCAAATTTTAAAGTGAAATTAGTAAAGGTGACATCACTGTAGCATAAACAAAGCAATATTGTCATTCAAGGTTACTGTAGAACTTCCGAGTGCCTTTCGGAAAATGCTTTTTTTTTCTTTACGCGCTGCTTTAAAGAAAACCGTGGTAAACTATATATCATTGGAAAGCTAACAAACTGTAGAATCCGAAAATAACAATATATTTTGCAATTTTGGTTTTGATAGGCACGCGCAAGCTTTTAAACGCAAAAATGATTGTATCTGCTAAACTGAATTACCAGCCTTTGTGTTACCGCGGACATCCAGACTGTCTGAACATTATCAATCAGGAGATGATGTGCTAACAAAGTGTGTGAGGCTTTTTCGATATCTCAAATTCTGCTGCTCTTACGCCCTTTTACGTGACGAAGATCGGCAAATATTCCATTCACTGAGTTCATAATAGATTTTCTCAACAACCAATAGGAATATCGAAAAAGCCTCACACAATTTTGTGGTTTATCACCTGCTGATTGACACGGAGCGGTTTGTTTGGCCGTATGTGATAACACGAAAGCGGGTAATTCAGTTAAGCAAACATTGTCAGTTTTGCATATAAGGGGTTGCGCGCACTTACCATTACAGCAAGTCTTTAAAATAATCATGTCTCCAGATTCTACATTTTATAAGCTTCACAGTGATATATACTTTGCAAAGATTTTATCGCCAGTGATGCGCGTACGAACGATTTTCCGGAAGGCACTCCTGAAGGTCTACAGTACCCTTAAGTGCAAGTAGTTTGGTGTTGAAATTAATCTTATGCTGAAGTGGTGGCATTGGGTCAAAGGTGACACCTTCTTCAATATAGTGACTTCCTCTACTGTAAGGACACTTCTGCCCTACAGCATC
>JAHPZR010003300.1:22500-45000 GCA_019787425.1 Platygyra sinensis | reverse complement strand
TTGTAATGTCGATGTGACCTTTCCTACAAGCCTGGTGGTTTCCTGAGGTTTCCTCGCCTAACAACCTGCTGTATTTTTAATCATGTCATACACATAAAGGCAAATAAATGATGATGATGTTAATGATGATGATGATGATGATGATGATGCTTTCTTGGAGAATAAAAATGCACGTTTTAAAGCCGCTTTAGCTGCCCTTGCGTTGTAACTAAAGTTTGCCTTGCATTTATGAGCGGATTCACTAAAAATCTAACAAAATGCGAAGGAGCGAGGGAAAGATTGAGTGAATGTAAAGATATTATGCTTTCTCTGTTGAGACTCATGTAAGTGGGTTTGCACCATGTGTAAACCCAACTAAGAACAGTTGCAAGGCCCTGATGGAGAGCGCATTTGATAAAGTGGGCTTGCTGATAAAAATTTATTCCGATGGTTATATTAATTATTATCTAAAAAAAACTGCAATCTGGGCTTGTCCGGGAGTCGAAGTCGGGTCCTCTCGCACCCAAAGCGAGAATCATGCCACTAGACCAACAGGCCAGACATATAAGAAACCCTTCAGGCAACTGCTTTAATCTGCTCCTCCTTGACTCAGCTGGTGTTATAACACCTGTTCTGCGTTGTCTTGTAGTTACCAGTCCAGCTCCGCTTATTGACGAATTTTACACGTCACGTCAATGGAGCAATTGTGACTCATCACTAAGACGAGACATCCAATGTGAAAGTTTCATTGACGATGTGTCAGTCAGTCATCTGAAGTAGATGTACTACTCTGTCTAAAGATAACTTATTGTTCTAACATTTAGAACCTGTAAGAACAACCAATTGTTCTACAATTAGAATCTGTATTACGCCATATACGAAAGACCGCTAATGCAACTTCGTGATTTCCGTAAACTTTTCTACCTACTCCCATTAGTTAAGACAGGACCCACTTAGATATTATAATAAACTACCTGAGGGCATTTCTAACTTTGTAAACAATACTTATTATAAAAATAATAATGGACTGTTAACTGGAAAAAAAAATGAAAACAGATCCACTCTGCAGGTTTGGGACACTGCTTGATCTTGTCATTTCTGAGGAAGTCTTAAGTAATTCCTCTCAAACTGTTTTTAGATGTAGTAGCCAGTTGTCCGTCGGATAATGTTATCACGCGCGTTGTGTCTACGTTTACTTGGAGGTTGAAACTGCACGTATTAAAGTCGCTTGGGTTGGTCTTAAGCTGTGACCAAAATTAACTTCATAAGATTGCTACCTCAGTTAACATTGATCAACGCATTCACTAACAGTCTAACAGAAGTTTCGCAGCAAGCGAAGGAGCGAGGGAAAATGTCTTATTTTATATACCTACAACTTGGAAAATATCATGATTTTTTTTTTGAAGCTGAAATTTATGTAAATGTCGTTGCACCATGTGTTAACTCATCATGGAATCGAACACTTACAGGAACCCAATGAATAACATTTTTTGATGAAGTAGGCTCTTTAAAATAAAAAGAATTCGTTGTTATGGTTATTTTAACTTTTACCTAAAAAGGCAATTCGGGCCTGTCCGGGAGTCGAACCCGGGACCCCTCGCACCCTGAGCCAGAATCATGCCACCAGACCAACAAGCCAATCATGTTAGGGTATTATTTAACAACGTTCGTAATATACCTCTCTTTGTTGGCCTAAGCTGTGGTCTCATTGGCCAAGACAATATAGAATCCAACTCCCCCTGTCTTTCGCTTGTCAACTCTTGCGAGCAAGATACGATAATGTGGCGGAATACTTACATAAGTGAAAATTTTGATCCACACAATTAAATTTGATAAAAATTGTAAAAAGCCTCCGTGGCGCAAGCGGTTGGCGCGTTAGGCTGTTGATCGAAAGGTTGGTGGTTGAAGCCCACCCGGGTACCATTGTTTTTGTTCTGATCCACAAAAAATAATCATTAATAACCTTTTCATGTGATCATTTTCTATATAGTTAGCGTGAAAGCCCATGCATCCCTCCTGTTAGCGTAAAAATTTAGTTTTTTTGCATGTAAAAATTCTTAACAAACGAGCAGCCACTGTGCAGAAGTTATGTGAATCAACTGTTATTATCGTGATTGTTACTCGTCTTTTGACAGTTGAAGCAAACTTGGCTATAATTTTTCATAAAAGGGTACAGATTTGCCTTTAGTTGAATAATCCAGTTAGTCCTATAACTTGTGCATTAGTCTTCAACTGTTTGTCCAATTGACGTAATTACATCACTTATGTTACCGCCGCGGGCATTTAACTCCTGCCTGTGACTAGAGGTCAAAGGACTTGAACATAAGTGTATCTCTTTGTGATACATTAAAAGGATCGTGTCTAACCAGCATCACTTGACCCCAGTCAGTCAGTTGTTGACTTAGGATATCTGATCTGCCATTTGACGGTAAACCCCAATGAGACCATTTGATAAAGTGAAACAAAGATGGCGTTATGTTTAAAAAACTTGATATTCAGCAATGTTCAACTGCTTGATTTGGTCTTGATTTGTCTTGTCTTGTCTTGTCTGGTTTTGTCTGGTCTTGTCTGGTCTTGTCTTGTCTGGTCTGGTCTGGTCTGGTCTGGTCTGGTCTTGTCTGGTCTGGTCTCGTCTGGTCTCGTCTGGTCTCGTCTGGTCTCGTCTGGTCTCGTCTGGTCTCGTCTGGTCTCGTCTCGTCTGGTCTCGTCTCGTCTCGTCTCGTCTTGTCTTGTCTTGTCTTGTGATAGCCTGGAGACGAAGTCGCGCTACAAGCGCTTATGGGATAATTTGGGGGGACGCAGGTCAAAACAAATATGGCGGAATTTAGTACGGAATGTCATAGCGTGGATTGTAGTGGTAACAGCGAGATAGCAATAAGATCGAAGTTATTGTTTTAGACGACCAAAAGTCAAGGGAACTGAGAAGAATTCGAACGACGCGTTCCGCTGTTTATTTATACGATGTTGTAAATAAATACACGTGAATGCGGACATGACGAAATGAGGAACAAATGGTTGAGAAATAGAAGAAACGACATCACACAAGGCTGAGAGTTCTGCAGTCTTTGATATCGCCTTCGAAATGGAAAGAAAGCAAAAAAAAAAGTTGTTACAACACGGGATATTCGTATTTGGTCACCCATCCAGATGCGAACCCCACCTGACTGGGCTTAAGCTGAGCGGACATGGTATAGTGACTCTCAACTTGGAAAAAGGACTGTCTGTAAACAATGACAATATTGATGCTACTGACTTGAGGAGTGGGTGAATAGGGGTATGCAGATCCGCCGATCCATGTTTTTTTTACGCCAGATCGGTCGATCCGCCAAAATTTTTGTTCCAATCCGACACCACAAGCACACTCGTAAACAGAAGCGTAAAGGTTCAAAGGTAAACTGGTACATGTGAAGGCCACTGTTAATTTCACCCAAATGTAAAGAAGGCAATATGCTTGATAACTACAACACAATACAAATCTAATAACAGTCTCACGCCTGAGTTTAAATGAAGTTCTTTCGAAAAAAGAAATGCTTTCCGTCCAAGGCCGAAGAAGGATTTATGATCCAAATTTCGTTTAGGACCCAAGATCCGAACATAAGACAGGCACAATCCGGAATCCCCATCAAAAATTACAGCTGATCCACGATCCACTGTGTTTTCAAAATCCGCCAATCTGCTCGATTTGTAGCAAAAATTTACAATCCGTGCGATTTTTAAGGCCAAATGCGTCGATCCGAAAACCTATTCATCCCCTTCCCCCCCATCTCCCCCCAGCCCTCCTTGAGGTTTTAATCCGTAGATTAAGTTTAAGTTAAAGCCCACTGGCATTATTAAGAAATAGTGCAAAAAAGCAACGGTAAAGAATACAAGAGGAGATATAACGCTGTTGAAAACATTCATGAAGTTATCTGTCCGAGGGACCGAGGCAATAATAAAGAATTAAAATGATGATTCTTAACCCCTGCTTCTTGTCCGATCACCAAAGCAAGCAATAATTCTCATTTTCATTCCTCTCATTTTTACGCTCTTTATTTTCCCAGCCAATATCAGAGATTTTTTTCTCTCTTTGCTACCTTTTCTCATCTTAGAAATTTAAAACAAAAAATTGCATTCAGAGTCACTATACCACAAGGACAGCACCACGTCTCGTCCGCTCAACAAAGTTGAGCCCTGTTGGTTGGGGCTCGTATCAGGATGGGTGACCAAACTCCCGGCCTTGCGTGATGTCGTTTCTTCTATTTCTCAAATATTTGTTCCTCATTTCGCCATGTCCGCATTCACGAGTATTTATTTACGACATCGTCAGCTCGTGACATCGCATAAATAAACAGCGGAACACGTCGTTCGAATTCTTCTTAATTCTCTTGACTTTTGATCGTCTAAAACAATAACTTCGATCTTATTGCTATCTGTAGCTCTGCTGAGACCTTGCCTTGACACTACAATCCACGCTATGACATTCCGCACTAAATTCCGCCATGTTTGTTTTGACCTGGGTCCCCCCAAATAATCCTATAAGCGTTTGCGGCGCGACTTCGTCCCCAGGCTATCACTCTTTTCCAAAGTGAGCTATTCCCCGAAACACGTTTGTCATACCAAAGTTGTGACAGAAGTTGCCGTAAACTGAAAGATATAAAGAAGCTCAATGTTCTGTTCAAGCCGAGATTACTGACTCAAAAGTACATAGGAATTTTAAACTAGTTCAGGCAGGGTAACCCGGCTGTGTTCATGATTCAGGTACTGCTCTTACGGTTTTCCTTGACGCGTTTTCTGAAAGAAAAAGAGAAAGACATCAGTTTTAAAATGTTTCTAAATCACGTTGAAAAACAACAAGAAGAACAATAAGAAAAGCACTAACAAACAAAACAACAAATACAACCTTGTCGTGGTCCGTGTGAGGGTCGAACTCACACGACCTTGGCGTTATCAACACCACGCTCTGCCGACTGAGCTAACAGACCAACTGTTTGCTTGATATCGGCTTCTGAGAAAATTCTGAACTCGTACCTTCATTGTCCTTTCGAAGTGAGCTGGCGACTGAAGTAGTTCTGCATCTGACAGTGCGCCGTATCGGAATTTGTTCTCAGAATGTTTACTTTCATCACACATATTGAAAAAAAAACCCAACATTTTAGAGGACAACAAAAAGTGCTTTTGCCATGAGCTCGCATCGATTTTGCCGTACGAGTTCCTGGTAGGGCCGTACGCATTTCTAGTAAGGCCGTACACGTTTTTCCGTTCCCAGTATAACTTCGATACGAAATTGCGTCCGGGACCGTTCGAGTCATACGATAACAAAGCTTATGCATACAACAAAGATTCTTGCGGTTCACTCTCTATGATCTCCAGCACTTGAGGAGAGCGAAGATGACGCCTTTGGAGTGTCTGATGACTCTGGTGATGTGAAAGAAAGACGGTTTGCGAACTGCCACTAACTCATTCTTCGCCAAGGTAAATGGTAATCCTTAAAATATGGTCCTGCAGTGAGCTAAAAGCTAATTTGACTTTATTTTAAAACTTGCACAACAGCGGTTGGTCCGTTAGCTCAGTCGGCAGAGCGTGGTGCTGATAACGCCAAGGTCGTGAGTTCGACCCTCACACGGACCACGAGAATTTCTTTTGTGGTTTTGTTTGTTTATCTTAATTGGTTGTTGTTGTTTTGTTACGTGATTTAAAAACACTTCAAAGCTGATATTTGTCTCTTTGATTTTTGCAGCAAACGCCTCAAGGAAAACCGTAAGAGCATTGCCTGAATAATGAACATAGCCGGGCTACCCCGCCTGAACTGGTTAAAAATTCCCGTGTAGTTGTGAATAAGTATTCTCGGCGAGTTTGAAGAGATCATTGAGCTTTTTCAAATCCATTCACTTACAGCAACTGCAGACAAAACTTTGGGTGGACGAACGTATTGCGGGGAATTAGCTCAAATGGTAGAGCGCCCGCTTAGCATGCGGGAGGTACCGGGATCGATACCCGGATTCTCCAATAGTACCCTCTCATTTTCTTAGCTTTTTTTTTCTGTCGTGAACACAACGATTTCCGCGGACTAGTGATTCATGACTGAAAAACATTGTGTTTCTATTTTTTTTTGTTTTTGTTTTGTTTTTTCGGGTGGATTTGTTTTCTTTCCGCCCTCTTCTTATTTTTGTAAGAAGCCTAGGGTAGAATTCCAAGTTGATTGTTGAAAAAAATAATTTCAATGCTGGTTAACGTTTTCTTTCCACTGAAAGAAATGTCCAAAGATGTAATTACCTTTCGGAACCATCTTAAGGTTGTCATATTCGTTTTTCAAAGTATGGTCTGTTTGTTTTCTTGTTTAACCTAAGGTATTAACCCATCACCGCAGATGATGATCTCCTAGATACCGTAATATGCATCATGCAGAACTCGAAATCTACTCAATCACAGTCATTTCACGCATAAGTTTGCGGTATGGGACATAAGTAAGTAAGTAAGTAAGTAAGTAAGTGATACCCGGATTCTCCAAGAGAAGATTTTTTGCAAGAATGGTAACAAATTTTAAGTCTTTGCTTTCTTTTTTGTAG
This sequence comes from Platygyra sinensis, assembly GCA_019787425.1. Lineage (NCBI taxonomy): Eukaryota > Metazoa > Cnidaria > Anthozoa > Scleractinia > Merulinidae > Platygyra > Platygyra sinensis. The sequence continues at coordinate 38,476 of JAHPZR010003300.1, read as the reverse complement.
TTTTCGTTTCCCCGTTTATCAGCTCATAAAACGCGGGTAGTGTGTCAAGACGTCCTGCACAAAATCACTGTGTTACAGTTACTCTGCCTTCTACTGGCACTATGCATGCTACCGATTGTTGGTGGATTGGTAGGCAGAGAAATGTACGAGTTTAAGTCGGAGAAACCACGGTTTATTTTGGTGTTACATATCAGCTTTCAAATAACCGAACAACGAACAAAATCATTTTTTACAACATCTCTCTTTATTTTGTTTTGTTCAAGATATTTCAATGGAATAATTAATGAATTTCTTTTTTCATGCTTTACTAATAAGATTGGCAACAAAGAAATGGTGATGACATCGACCCATTCCATTTCAGAGAATCCAGAAACTTAACCCCATCTATTGTATAGCATGATGTAAACATCTTTCACGGTGTGGAGTATATTGGCAGGTTGCTTAAACAGGATGAAAGTTGAGAGAGTTAATCCTCCATATGTCTCAAAGTAATTCCTCTCAAATTGTTATTAGATATAGTATCCAGTTCTCCAATTTTACATATGCGTTGCGTTTATGTTTATTTGGGGGGATGAAAGTGCACGTTTTAAAGCCACTGTCTGCTTGGGCTGTGACTAAAATTCGCTTTACAGACAGACAGACAGACAGACAGACAGACACCTTCATTTAGTTATAAAGCTCAGGGTAGTCCCTTCAGGAGCTAAAAGCAACCTGCTATCAACAGGAGCCCTGAGCACTATTTACATGGAAAATATTTTATAAAAGGTACAAACGTCAATATAATCAAACTAATTACATTCATGAGCGGATTCACCAAAAGTCTAACAGAATGGAAAGGAGCGAGGGAAAGATTGAGTAAATGTAAAACTCCTGTGCTTTCTTTGTTGAGATTCATGTAAGTGGTGTTGCACCATGTGTAAACCTATCTAAGAACAGTTAAAGGGCCCTAATGGAGAGCACCTTTGATGAATTGGGCTTGCTGATAAAAATTTATCCTTATGGCTATATCAATTATTACCTAAGAAAAAAAATAATGAAATCTGGGCCTGTCCGGGAGTCGAACCCGGGACCTCTCGCACCCAAAGCGAGAATCATGCCACTAGACCAACAGGCCAGACATATCGGTATACAAAGCTCTTCAGGCAACTGTTTTAATCTGCTCCTCCTTGACTCAGCTGGTGTTATAACACCTGTTCTGCGTTGTCTTGTAGTTACCAGTGCAGCTCCGCTAATTGACAGAGTTTCCCACGTCACGTCAAAGAAGCAATTCTGACTCATTACTAAGACGAGACATTCAATGTGAAGACTTCATTGACGATGCATCAGTCAATCATCTGACGCAGATGTACTACTCCGTGTAATAAGATAACTTGCAACCAATTGCTCGAACAATTGGAACTTGTGCTACGCCGTATACGAAAGACCACTAATGTAACTTCGTGATTTCTGTAAACTTTTCTACCTACTCCCTTTAGTTAAGACAGGACCCACTTAGATTATAATAAGCTACCTGAGGTCATTTCTAACTTTGTAAACAATACTTACTAGAAAAAAATGAACTGATAACTGAAAAAAGATGAAAACGGACCCACTTTGAAGGTTCGGGACACGGCTTATTCTTGTAATTTCTGATGACTCAAGGAATTCCTCTCAAATTATTTTTAGATGTAGTATCCAGTTCTCCGTCGGATAATGTTGTCACGCGTGTTGCGTCTATGTTTTCTTGGGGGTTGAAGCTGCACGTACACGTATTAAAGCCGCTTGGGTTGGTCCTAGGCTGTGACCAAAATTAACTTCATAAGATTGGCTACCTCGATTAACATTGATCAGCGGGTTTACGAAAAATCTAACAGAAGTTTCGCAGGAGGCGAAGGAGCGAGTAAAAATATCTTATTTATACATAACTTGGAAAATACTTTGTTTTTCGAAGCTGAGATTTATGTAAATGTTTTTGCACCAAGTGTTAACTCACCAGAGATCTGAGACATTTACGTATACTGCATGTGAGCTTGAATATTTCACGGTTGACCGTTAAGGGCAAAAAATATTGTGCTTTTGACGATTGACGGAGACCATTAGAATAGTAGTCCAGGTGATGGCCTCGTGATTGCAATGGTCTCAATTGGAATTTGACCGAGATAGGTCTATTAATATGTTCGACGTCACTTTGAGTGAGTGTATGACATCAACAGTCCTCTCATTTACATGTTTTGCTCATTTTTCAAAACTAATGCAGATATTTGGTTTGGTTTCCGTAGTGTAGTGGCTATCACATCCGCCTCACACGAGGAAGGTCGTCGGTTCGAGCCCGGCCGGAAGCATTCTGTTTATTCGACCTCTGCAGTGTTTGAATATTTCGACTTCTTTAAGAACTGTTTTACATCTTTTATTTTAAGAGTAATGAAATTCTTAAGTAACAGTAATCTCGAGAAACTCGTACCCAGGCTCTTCATATTTCGTTAAAAAGCACGCCTTCCTAGTCTCCCCTCGTCAAAAACCTTCCTCAAGACGACTGAACACTCTTGGACAAAAACAATACTTAGTACGGGAGGTAGGAGAAAATTGTTTGATTCAAGTTTAATGAATAAATTAATGGGATTCGAGTGAGTGAGTGAGTGAGTGAGTGAGTGGGTGGGTGAGTGAGTGAGTGAGTGAGTGAGTGAGTGAGTGAGTGAGTGAGTGAGTGAGTGAGTGAGTGAGTGAGTGAGCGCCATTCGACTGGCCCCCAAGCTCATGGATGTTACGTCATCCAATAGCAAAAATTAAAAAAACAACGTTTCAGTGTGAGATGACCAATAGGAAGTATCGTTTTGCTCACGACAGAAAACAAAAATATAAAAAAAATAAGAGAGTACTATTGGGGAATCCGGGTATGGATCCCGGTACCTCCCGCATGCTAAGTGGGCGCTCTACCATTTGAGCTAATTCCCCGCAATACGTTTGTCATACCAAAGTTGTGACCGAAGTTCCTGTAAAGGACTAGATGAAAGAAGCTCAATGTTCTGTTCAAACCAAGAACACTGATTCAAAAGTACATGAAAATTTTAAACTAGTTCAGGCGGGGAAGCTCGGCTGTGTTGATGATACAGGTACTGCTTTTATGATTTTCCTTGAGGTGTTTGTTGCAGCTTTAAATGTTTTAAATCCTGTTACAAAACAACAGCAAAAATGTTGTCATGTCCGTGTGAGGGTCGATTTCACGACCTTGGCGTAATCAGCACCACGCTCTGCCCACTGAGCTAACGGACCAACTGCTGTTATGCGATTGTTAAAATAAAAGTTAAATTAGCTTTTAGCTCACTGCAAGACGGGATTTTAAAGGCTACCATTTACTTTGTTAAAGAATAAGGGAGTTGCACCCGAGTCATCAGACCGTCTCCAAAGTCGTCATCTACGCCCTCCTTAGCTGCTGGAGATAGAGAGTGAACCACAAAGAACCTTTGTTGTAATGCAACAGTAGAATGCATAGTAAATGTAATACAGTGACTTTGTGCAGGACGTCTAGACACACTACCCGCGTTTTATTAGCAGACAAATGAGGAAAAGAGAACTACAAGAAGGAAAGAAAAGAGTGAAAGTTTGTTACCACTGCTGCAAAAATCTTAGTCTTGGAGAATCCGGGTATCGATCCCGGTACTTCCCGCATGCGAAGCGGGCGCTCTACCATTTGAGCTAATTCCCCAGAGCACATCTCATTTTTAGAAAAATATGCAATGGAGTTGTTTTTGCGTAAACTTTACAACAATCAACTGGGATTTCCACCCTAGACTTTTTCCAAAAAAAAATAAGAAGAAGAAGAAAAAGAGAAAATAAAGCCACGCGAATTAGAAAAATTGAAAAACAATGTTTCAGTAAAAAATGACTAATTAACAATTAGACTACGAGCCCGAGTTTTCTACGAGCAGATAATCAACGAGGCGCAGTCGAGTTGACTATCGCTCGTAGAAAACTAGGGCGAGTAGTCTAATTGTTTTAGTATAAATTTACCGTAGTCTCATTGCAAAAAAGAAAAAAATGTCAAGTAACGCGAAGAAAAGAACTGTTTTATTATCTTACATCAGGTTCAAACGTGATGCGCGATGTGCACTGATGCGTAACTGTTTTCTACCAGCAGATAGAAAACGGTAATTTAGCCAATAGAATTCACGGATTCACAATAGACTACGGTAAATTTATACTAATAGCGTTTTGTTCGCGACAAAAAAAAGAACATATAACAAAATTAGAGGGTACTATTGAAGAATCCGGGTTTCGGTTCTGGTACCTCAAGCATGATAAGATTCCATTTCAGAGAATCCTTAAACACCTGTTATGATCTTTGTTACGAAAAATTGTTGCGTGACTTGGAACATTCGCGAAAATGCTAATTTAGTCTAGAATCTTCTCGCATATTAATTAGTTTCGTGTCACGGTGACTAAGCAATTTATTTTAGTCGTTCACGTCTGATGCTGTAAAAAGTTGTATATTGTAATGTTGCTTCATTTAGTAGGGCCGGAAAGATCTAGAATCTTATGCTGTAAAGTATATAAGCAGTGTAGTTCTTATATGGTTTTTCCCAACAGTGTTTAGAGAGAATTAAAGTGACGACAGAAGTCGTGATTGTTGAAGGTAACAGAGAGGTTTCGTGGATATTTGGCAAGAGGCCATGTTTATACAAGAGTGACGGAGGTCGAAGTATAGTTACAAGCCTAGCGTGTGCTTGTTGTGAAGTCTTGTGTGGAATTACTGCGTTCATCTGGAATAAATAACCTTGTTGTTGTTTCCAACGTCCCATCCCCGTTCTGTTTAGACTGCAAACTACCTACCACTAAGGTTACTATGCACCTTCAGGGGTGTCTCGCGTGCAAGCGATGTAGGGTGTCCTGTTTAAACTGTAGATATCTAAACCCCTATATCAAACTAAAGTTTATAGGACTGGCTATCAGACTATACCAAAAATTTTGAGAAAAAAATTAATTGTCGAATTTTTCACGACTCCTAAATGCGAGCGCCCAAATCACCTTTTGAGCGTTCCCTATCAAAGCGAATTTTGTTTTTCGCTTATTTAATGTGTTCCTCCGTTTCCGGGGCCAAAGCGCTAAAAAAGCGTGTCTGCGATTTGCCATGTTCAATTTCAGAGAAAATTTACAGAACATTTTTGAAAAAGGATTAAGAAAATGTGGATTGATCGTACAAAAATCACTCTTAAAAAAAAGTATTTTGAAATAAAAGATTCGGAGACATGTTTTTGTTTATTATATGTAAGACTAGCTACTGTCAAAATTTGAGAGCAATCGAACAAATTCCCTTTGACTTGTAGCTCTTTAAAGTGCCCCCTTCTGGTGAAAAAATTGTTTCGAGAAAACAGCGCTGAAAAATTTTTCCTGCTTCGTAAACAAACTCCGCCCACAAACACAGTCAACTGGGTTCTCAGATAACTGAGCCAATCAGCGCTTGGAAAGTTTACTTCCGTTGGCTTCCTGGTGAAATTTCCCCGCGTAATCTTCAATCAACCCTTGGTGTTTCGCATTGCCTGATTTCATACAGTGAGGGACTAGGTACGAGTCTGTTAATTATGGGATTAGCAACTATTGATCCCCATAGTCAGAAAGAGCACACCGAGATTCATAAATTTAGTCTTTTTCAATATTTTTCTTTAAAAAAATTAAAGATCACATTTCGACCAATATTTTGACTCAAAAATCCAGATTTGAAGAAAATTATCGAATTATAATTTACCATTTGCGTTGTTTTGATGTTTTCTTGGAGAATAAAACTGCACCTATTAAAACCACTTTAGCCGCCCTTGGGTTATGATTAAAATTCGCTTTGCATTCATCAGCAGATTCACGGAAAGTCAAGGGGAATGCGAAGGAGCGAGGGAAAGATTTAGTGAATGTAAAAATACTGGCTTTCCCTGTAGTCGAAGTCCACACATCCAATTTAATTCGCACTTTTACCAGCGATTAGCTGAAAACAAACACATGTACAAAGCTAAATCTACAGAGCATGAACCAAAACGAAATACAAATAAAACAGGCAAAAAGATGGAAAAAAATAACGAAACTTACAAGTTTGTGTGGCGACTACGACGACTAAAACGTAATGACAACGGCAACTAGAAAACTAACGGCAGAAGCTAAACCAAACAATAGAAACAACGCATGAAAAATACTAACACGAAACTATGAAATGTTACGTAACCGAAAATAACTGACTGAATACATCTGAATAATTAATACACACGGACTAATTGAAAAACAGAAAAACAATGAACAAGAAACGCGAAAACAAAACGAGGTGAGGCGCCGTGACTACACACCCGCCCCAATGAACCAATTAATCTAATTGTTCATTAATCAATAACTGTAGACACGAGCTAGTTCTTAAGAAACTGAATTGTAAACACGCAATAACTGCAATAAAGATTGGTCTCGCAACAAGATCTAAATTTGAGTGTTCTTATAGTTCTCTGAAAGCAAATTCTCTCGAATAATCAATTCAGTTCGTCACTGACTTGCTGTTCATCATGCTCAAGAAAGCACAGTTTTGAAATAGGTCTAACGAGCGTTGACGCGTTGGTACGAACTTCCGCAGATCTGACGTATCCATCCCTACCGCGACGAACTTGAACAACTCGGGCCAAAGGCCATTTGCCTCGATGAACGTTTCTATCCATAACAAGGACCAAATCATTAACAACAAAACAACGGCGAGGATTGCACCATTTCTGCCTTAGTTGAAGAGTTGGTAAATATTCTTTGAGCCAGCGTTTCCAAAATATATCTGACATGTATTGCACCTGTCGCCAGCGACGCTTGCAGTAGGTGTCTTCCTTCGCGAAGACTCCTGGAGGCAAGTTAGGGTTTGCTCGGAGGAGGAGCAAATGGTTTGGCGTTAACGGCTCCAGATCCTTTGGATCGTTGCTGACAGGTGTAAGAGGCCTGCTGTTCAGGATTCCTTGCACCTCTGCCATCAAAGTACGCAACATCTCTTCATTCACCAGTTGTTGCCCTAGCAGCGCTGTGAGAATCTTGCGAATGGATCTGATGACCCGTTCCCAAACGCCACCCATGTGTGACGCATACGGTGGGTTAAATTTCCAGGAGATGTTCTTCAGACGAAGAAACTCACAGATGGCTCTTTGATTCCAATCTTCTATGGCTGAACGGAGTTCTTGCTCTCCGGCGCGAAAATTGGAACCATTATCGCTGTAAACGGACGACGGGTTTCCCCTGAGACTGATGAATCTTCGTAGCGCGTTAATAAAAGAATCTGTATCCAAGGAGCTCGTAATCTCGATGTGAACAGCTCTTGTCGTCAAACAGGTAAATACACAGCCGTAGCGCTTGACATGTGAACGCCCTTGTTGAACGTACAGGGGGCCAAAATAATCCACGCCGACAGAGGTGAATGGTGGATTTTCAGGTGTCAATCTTTCCTTAGGTAAATTAGCCATTAACTGTTCTCCACGGGCTGCACCAAGCTTTCTGCACAGAAAGCATTCGCTAAGAACTCGACGCACGGCTGATCGTCCTTTGATAATCCAATACAACTGACGTAGACTGGACAACACGTATTCTTGACCAAGATGACCTGCCTCTTGATGATACTTTTGAATGATCAAGTTCGTAACGAGATGGCGATATGGAAGAATTATCTGATGCTTGGCGTCATAGCTGATGGCAGCATTTTCTAGCCTTCCTCCAACTCGAAGGATTCCCTCCCCTTCCAACACGGGATTAAGCTTGCTCAAGAACGTGGCCATCTTCAACTTTCTAAGTCCTGGTTTAACTTCACGTAAGGATTCTTGACCTCTGGTCAGTCTTTAAAGAGCTTCAACGACGTCCGGGAAGGATAGCTTCTGTACATGCCTGAAAATCTCTCTCTCAGCTACTTGAACTTCATTGACTGACAAATCTGCTCGAGGGGTGTGACTCATGGAGAGAATACTGTCGACCGAAAGGCGACGATGCTTTTGAATGAACCAGATCTTGAACCTCAGCAACCATGCAAACGCCTTTCTCAGCTTATCCCAAGAGGAGAATCGGTGAAATAACTTCGTGAGGACATCTTCTGTTGGTTGACTTATTGCTGTCTGGATGTATATCTGAACATCTTGTTTGACTTCTGGATCGTCATTAGACACTTCCATCTGATGGTGAGACGGATCGCGAGGCCAAAAGTGTTCCTCCTTCGTCAGGAACACAGGGCCATTCAGCCATCTGCTGTTTTGGATCATCGTGTCAACAGTCAAACCTCTGCTGGCATCATCAGCAGGATTGAACTCAGAGTTTACGTATCTCCATTGGCTAGGTTCGGAATGTTCATGAATTACTGTCTGGCGGTTGGACACAAACGTGTGGAATCTGGCAGACTCATTTCTAATGTACTGGAGCACTGTAGTAGAATCCGTCCAGAATACAGATTGATGTAATGGTATTTCAAGCTCTGGCTTGAGGGTCTCATCTAATTGGACGGCCAGAACTGCAGCTGAGAGTTCTAGTCTTGGGACTGTCATGGGCTTGATGTGCGCAAGACGGGACTTCCCCATGAGGAACGAGCAGTAAACATTATGATGTATGATGTAACACGGCGAACTCTAATTTTCCGAGGTCTGCAGGTTTGACGCACCTCTTAACGGCTAATTGAGAAAGTTTCGACAGATCTTCTTTCCATTTTTCCCATCTTCGACTTTCGTTCTCACCAATCGGATCGTCCCAGTCCAGCCTTTGCTTGCATAAATCTTGCAGTAATTTCTTGGCGGGAAGTATGATTGGCACTAGGAACCCGAGTGGATCGTAGATGGAGCTTGTAAGAGACAGTATACCTCTATGAGTGTTCGGCTTACTCTTCAGGGCGGCATCGAAAATGAACATATCCTTCTGCATGTCCCATCTCAGGCCCAAGGTCCGTTCAACGGGAAGTCTTCCCTTGTCCAAGTCGAGGTCTAGAACTGAGGAAGCTCTTTCACTCTCAGGTATAGTCTCCATAACTTCAGGTCTGTTGCTAAACCACTTGAGAAGTCGGAATCCACCCCTGGAGAGGAGATCGCGTAGCTGAGCTGCTAAGTTGACAGCCTGAGCAGATGATTCTACTGACTTGAGGCAGTCGTCCACATAAAAGTTCTTCTTTACAGTCTTCACAACTTCTTCGTCAAATTCACCGATGTTATCTTCTGCTACCTTCCTGAGGGCAAAATTGGAACACGCTGGGGACGAGGTGGCGCCAAACAGGTGAACCTCCATGCGGTAGTCAACTGGTTCTTGATCCAGATCATTGTCCGGCCACCAGAGAAATCTAAACGCGTCATAATCGTCTGGTGATACTCTCACCTGGTGGAACATGGCTTCCACGTCTGCTGCGAGAGCTACTCGCTCTTGACGAAATCTTGTTAACACGCCCACGATACTGTTAGTTAAGTCTGGGCCACTGAGGAGTTGGTCATTCAAAGACATTCCTCTAAACTTTGCTGCGCAATCGAAGACCACTCTTGTCTTTCCAGGTTTGTTGGGGTTAAACACAGGGTGATGAGGGAGATACCACAGCGGTTTATCATCAACTACGAGCTCGTCTTCTGGAACTCTCTTTGCGTGTCCCTTGATCATGTAATCTTGAATAGTTGCTTTGTATTTTTCAAACAGCTCGGAGTCTCGCAGGAATCTCTTCTTCAACAACTGTAGTCTTCGTTCTGCCAAGACACGATTGTTAGGAAGTTTAGGTACTGGCTCCCTCCAGGGAAGAGCCACTTGGTAATGGCCATCCACCAGCTTAGCTGAACTTTCCATTACTGCTAGAGCCCTTTTATCTTCAACGGACATGGAAACCTTGCAATCAGGAATCAGACCAGCATTGTCAGACTTCCAGAATCTTTCAAGTTGCTGCATAAGGACATCTTCTTCTTTCTCAACACTGACTATTCTTGTAAAGTTCACACAGTAATGGCTATTCTTGCATTCCAGTCTGTCCATAGGGCCTATCAGCGTCCATCCCAGCGGTGAACGAATAGCGTATGGGTCACCTTTGTTTCCACGTCTTTCTTCCAGTACCCAGAAGGCTTCTGGGACATTGCATCCAATGATCAGGTCGACCTTAGTCTCATCGATGCTTGGCAAATTGATGTCTTGCAAATGAGGCCATCTTCTAATGTCTTGGTCGGTTGGGATGCTGTGGCTCGAGGCGTGTACCTTTTCAACAGTCCACAGTCTCTCGATTTCTAACTTGTCCGACCCGTCAATGGCTTCAACTGTTAAGCTTATCTCTTGACCAAGCTTAGGACTATCCTGCTTCTCTTGCGTAGTTAAATAGAAAGTTCTCTGTTCCCCTTGAATTCCAAGCTGCGCTGCCAGGCCCTCAGCACACAAGGAGACATCCGATCCGTTGTCAAGAAGGGCATAGGTCAAGAGTTCCTTGTTGGAGTCCCGACTACGAACCTTCACTGGCACAATCCTGAGGCACACTTTACCACTTCCGGCTAGGGTAGTGTTCGATTGTCCACCTTGGGTAGGGGGGAGACTGGCGGCTTGGGCAGCTTGAACTTCTTGTGAAGCCTTCAGTATCTGGGTGGACTGAGTAACGTTCTCTTCACTGGTCTGATTAACGTTCGATCTTTGCAGATATGGCGGATGGAGAAGAGTGTGATGCCTTCGCTTACAACCATCAACTCGGCATGCACCCTTGGCTAGGCAGCCCCGAGCGATATGACCATATTGGAAGCAATTGTGGCAAAGCTGAGCCTTCCTCATTATCTGAACACGCTCATCAAAGGTCTTTCTGTCAAAATTCTGACATTTCATCAAAACGTGATTCCCGTTACAGGCTGGGCAAGCAAGGAACTTCGCATTTAAATGTCCACTCCCTGAACCACACCTTGACTGGTTTCCTTGATTGCGTGACGTGGTTCCTTGGGTGTTGAGAGTGGCGATACGGTTTAAAGATGGGTCACGCGATTTGAAACTTGACTTTGATTTAGTGCCACTCCGTTTACTGTCAGGCGTAACATCCATAACGCTTCCAAATACTGGATTATTTGCTGCCCTTGCCTTTGCTGCTACAAACGTGGATATGTCCTTTATGTTTGGTCTTCTACCAGATTGCTGAATAGTGTCCGCCACTTCAACGAACTTTGTACGAAGATGAAATGGCAACCTATGTACAATTCTTCGGAGGTTATCCGCGCTGTTTATTTCGTCTAGATAACCCATAGACTCGCGGGTGTGCTCGCAGTTTTTTAGTTTATCAGCAAATTCAAGTAGTCCTGAACGATCGGATGGCCTTATTTGAGGACCCTCAGTGATCTCGCCGACAAACTTGGCAGCAATCGTATACGGATGACCAAAGCGCTCCCGGAGCAATTTCCTTGCAGCCATATATCCCTTTGAAGGATCCATTACCACGCAGCACTCAATCGTCTTCTTTGCATCGCCCGTGGTGTACTGCAGTAAATACATGAGCTTCTCGCTTTCATTCATTGCGTTTCGTTCAACAGTGTTCTCAAATGACCGGAAAAAACTCCAATACTCCAAAGGGTTGCCATCAAATGTGGAGAGGTCTGGTTTGGGCAACGCAAATCCTTGCCTTATTGTCGAGCCCAGCTTATCTAACATGTCTTCAACTATGGCGAAATCACTGTCAACTGAATCTGTAGGAGAGAGTTCACTATCCTGCTTGACTACGGGGTATGTAAACTCCTTCGCATGAGGGTTGAGCCGTGAACTTATGAAATCGTTATCGCCACGTTTAACTTCGGTCTTTTCAATGTGAGTTTTGACATCTTTGACTTTGGGTTCAACGACGCGTTTTGAACTAACTCCTCCAGCACACGAACCAGGTTGTTCGAAAATGTTCGTTACTGCACTACCAAATACAGAATAATCTTCTTCAAGGATCTTTACTTGAACAGCCGCATGCTCGAGTTCATATTTAGCTTCTAGAAATTGACGTTCCATTTTCATTTCCTCTTCTCTTCTCAAAAGCTCTTGTTTTTCCTTCAATTGCTCTATTTTAAGGCTTGCCAAAGCTTCCTTGGCCTTTAACTGCTTAATGGATACTCGTGTCGAGTTGCGACTTCGAAGAGAACCAGCCGCGCCTATGGAATCTTCCGGTCGGATTTCTGTTCCCTCGCGAGCTCTAGCGCTTGATATTTGAATCGAAAATATCCTTTCTCTGACAATGCTCTTGGAAATAGTGTCCTTCACTTTCGATTTCCTCGAGATCTCCAGTAAGTGTTGCGATGTACTCGTAATGGGCTTTCTCAAAACGACCAAATGCTTCATTAACTTCTAACAGTTTCTTCCAGACTTCTTCAACGTTTTTCGCGTCTTCTAGGAGGGCTTCAGTTGCTCGACACAACGTTGTAACTCTCGCCAAGCAGCCAGATCTTGAATTCTTATATCGAAGATGTTTGAGGGCTTCTGTAGAATGAACTCTCCTTCTACCGCGACTTCCAAACATATCCATAACGAAGTCGCACAAATCTTCTAATGAAATGTAGTCGAAGTCCACACATCCAATTTAATTCGCACTTTTACTAGCGATTAGCTGAAAACAAACACATATACAAAGCTAAATATACAGAGCATGAACCAAAACGAAATACAAATAAAACAGGCAAAAAGATGGAAAAAAATAACGAAACTTACAAGATTTGTGTGGCGACTACGACGACTAAAACGTAATGACAACGGCAACTAGAAAACTAACGGCAGAAAGCTAAACCAAACAATAGAAACAACGCATGAAAAATACTAACACGAAACTATGAAATGTTACGTAACCGAAAATAACTGACGGAATAAATCTGAATAATAAATACACACGGACTAAATGAAAAACAGAGAACAGAGAACGTTTGCAGGGGCCCAATGGAGAGCACATTTGATGAAGTGGGCTTCCTGATAAAAATTTATACCGGTAGTTGTATTAGTTATTACCTAAAAAAAATGCAATCTGGGCCTGTCCGGTGGTCGAACCCGGGACAGCTAGCACCTAAAGCGAGAATAATGCCTCTAGACTGGCAGATCAAAGGTGTTTTAACGTAATGTAACAAAGTTCTTAATTTAACTCTCTCTGTTTAATTGGTACTATAACACTTATCGCCTTGTTGGCGAAGAGGAATACCACGCTCGAGCAAAATTAAATAATGTGGCAAAAACCTTGCGCAAGTTAACATTTCATGCACACAATTAAATTTGATAAAAATTGTTAAAAATCACTGCATAGAAGTCTCCGTAGCGTAATCGGTTAGCGCGTTTGGCAGTTAACCGAAAGGTTCAGGTGGTCCAAGGCCCCGGGTACGGTGTTTTTCGTTTGATACTCATTTTTTATATAGGTAGCGCTCAGCAATCGTCTGTTTCCGTAGTGTAGTAGCCATGACGTTTGCTTTACCCGCGGAAAGCCGCTGGTTCAAGCCCCACCAGAATACGGCTTTACTTTGCTAACCAGCTCTAGTCAAAAAACTCATCCGTGAACAGATGCAAGACCCCATTGAAGAGCACCTGTGATGAGGTATGTAGATTTTGTTTATAGTGTGAAATACAGGACTGAACTGAAGTGAACTGATTGTTTAAAATTATTACTTAAAAAGGAAAACATCTTGGGCCAGTCCGGGAGTCGAACCCGGGACCTGTCGCACCCTAAGCGAGAATAATGTCACTAGACCAACAGGCCAGACACCTGTATTGTCTTTTACCCGTCAGTCCAACTCCTAGCTCTTATCAACAGAGTTTTTCACGTCCCGTCAGTAAAGCAAGATCATGAGCCCATTACCCGGAGCCTCTATCAGCATGCTGTAGCTTTCTTTCTTTTTTTTTTGAGAACCGTGTACAGTGTTGGTGGATAAATTTAGCTCTTGGGAAATATAGCAAAGAGGACTCCAAGCCTGTAATCTCTTAAGCTACCTGTTGATAATTCAGCATTTACTTCAAATATATTGGCTACTTCTGGTATAATTTATCCTTACAGGTATGATAATACAAAGTTTCCCTTTGTCATCTTGTTAATGGTAATGCACATAAAACACTTATTATTAATTTAAGCTTATGTGTAGTCTCCCAATTCAAGCAACTTCCATAGATAACTGTACAATGATATCCAAGAGTTGTAAATTTCTGTTTGAGGTAACTCAAGACGGGCAGTGATCATAACAGTGATAAAAATTATCCGAAGCAGGATCCAAAAATCTTGGACATGGGCAAAACAAACGGATGACATATGCACTACCGTCAAAAACAAATCACAAGAAAACATTACGAAAAAAGGGAACAAGCCGAGCCCCAAATTTATACACTTATCCTGATAACAACAAGGATAGATATCACACAATTAACTCCCGCGAAAGGCTGCAAATCAACGGAAAATCCCCATCTTCAAGGCCGATTGTGACTGTTAAAACGGCGGGGCTTGCCTTATCCCGCCGGACTTTTCTTAAAGTTCAACTACCGAACTTAAGAGCGCCTTTTTTTCGTGACCGAGTGAGTGGTGGCACATGGTCCAAAAAATGACTACCCTCATATTTCGCTCAAAGATAACTCATGATGAGCTAATAAACGTGGTATAATTTTTTTGCTTAGATCTACTTTTGTTTTCCAGAAAATTCGCAAAAACTGTACAACCTGCCGACCACTTCAATATGGCGGACATTAGTGCGCCGAGTGTCAACACAAGAACTTCGCTCCTGAAAACTGCAAAAGGAAGTTCGCGTTTTTTTCTTTTTGTGTATTTGTGTGGGAGGTATTGGCAAATTATTCAAGCCGAAAACCAGGAGTTTTCGTCTAACTTTGAATTCACGGCTCGTGTTTAAGAATCATCAATATTTCATGATTTTAAAATCTATTTATGGAGCATTTTTTCAAGACACGTTTTTCCTATGCGGTATAGCTCCGAATCACTTGAGATTATACTTGTGATTAGTGGAGATGTTCTTCTTTTCAAGGATATAAAGATTAGTTTGGGGCTTTTAATTACTGCGCGGAAAATGCCCGCTCTATTTCGGGAAAATCGCTACCTCAAGGTGTCAACAACTGCAAATAATCTAATTAGAGTCTCTGCTGTCGAACCCAATATTAAAAGCAAATCTTAGTTCTTAGCATCCCATTAAATTAAAATCAATACTGATAAGCTCACCTTGTAAATCCAGTGGCCGTATGTGGGGTTTTCTCCCTATTTTCTGTTCAAAATAATCGTCTTCTTATCTTCCGTTCAACAGTGTTTGCCGAACGAGATGAACCGATCTGAACAGCACCTGGATGGCTCTTGTAGAAACATCGCAATTCTTGACAGTATGAAGCATTTGTTAGGTTCTATCCTTCTAAAATGTACAAGTGAGCTTGTAAATAAGTCAGTTTTAACCATCTAAGTGGCCGTAACGAGCAAAATTACCGAGTCCCGTGCTAACACGTTCGAAACGTGTATTGTTTGTACGTCACGCAATGACATGTCACACACCATGTAAAACTTTAAGGAAGGCTCGCGAAAATTGAACCTTGATTGGTGCTATATTTTGACCACTGCAAAACCGATGCAGTGCTCTACCAACTAAGCTATTAAGCCATCTAGGAGCTGGTCATTTTGTGAGTACGCAACATTTTTTTTCTCGCCTCTTCGCGACTCGCCTTCGCGGCCTCGCCGCTCAATTCTGTCGCCTCCAACGAGAAAAAAACCTGTGTCACCCAGCAGGGTAGTAAATGATGATCAATACTCTTATTATGCACCTATCAATGTCAAACCCGAGCGGGGTGGGGGGTTGGGGGTCGGTCAACCCACGGGAATTTGACTGTGGCGTCAGGAGCCCATGATGGGCTCCTGGTGGCGTATATCCCCAGGGTGGGAATTTTGATCGGACATCATGCATTTGATCTATCAATTTTATATAGTAGAAAAGAAGTAAACCGTTTGTTTCTGCTAATTTTGACAATCCTTTTTCGCCCGGGGATGGGGATTCTGATATTTTTTTAGGAAATGTCAAAATCCCCACCCTATGCCCGATTCTCCCCCCCC
>JAHPZR010003300.1:10000-20000 GCA_019787425.1 Platygyra sinensis | reverse complement strand
TTTTGTGATTTCACGCGGTCTTCCGGGACATTCTCTCTTAAAATGGATAATAACTAATTTTGATTGGAACTGGAACATTGTTTTTAAATTAACTTGTAAATGATGTACAGTAGAGGCAAAGAATAACAACCGTGAGTCTGTCTCGAAATGAAATCATTAAAAGAGAGTTCACCATATTCACCAGTCAGTCCAAAATTGACACTTAGTCACTTTAGCTCGTTATAATAAATGTATAATATCAGGGAGTCGACAGTGCACTTTAGCCCACGGTAAATCGGTTATGTATGCAAGTAAAATAACAGTTAAATTTTCTTTCTTGGTAACACAAATCACGGTATTTTATTCCTAGATATCTTGGTAATTGTTTATGTTAATCTCACTAGCAATGCAGTAATATTTAAAAGACTCTCAAAAGGATTGCAGATCTATACGTCTCTTCTAATACATTTTTGCAATGATCACAGACCATACTCAATATATTGATAGGTATCAAGCATTTTCTTCTCCATAATAATATTTATTTCAAGTTTTGATTTTAATTTGTCACAATCTTTCATTTCTAGAAGTAAAAAAAGAACTCTACATCACCAGCCACCATGCGTCCGGCTTATGTTTGATCGACACAATTGGAAAGCATATCTCTCTCGCAAAAAGTAGATCTACACAGTCTCTTGGACTTAATTTGTCCATCCATGATCAGTAAAATATTTAGCAGTATATTTATTTACTCGATCGTACATGTAAGTTGACTTGCATACCATCTCTGAAGAAATATCCCCTCTGGTCGAACTGCATGGAATACAAAAGAAATGAGGTGTGAACGACAACAAAACTAAAAGATAAGGCAATTCGAATTTCGTACTTGAAGCAAATTTCGAACTTCCGTCGGACACTAACACAGGCAGAATTTCAATGTGTGTATACAAAATTAAACCTTAACAAGACAATAAAACCAAAACCTAACAAGAACTTAAGCTTACCTTGGACTCCACAAGGAGAGAAAGCGAGCAGAAACCATCAAATTCTCTTGCTAAGAGAAAAAGCTATTAATTTCCCCCATATGTCAAGTTAACACGATCCCACTTTCTGGCTTTCTTGTATCGATTCTTTGACCTCGCCGACCGTGCTGTTGTGACCGATACATCACCACTGCCATAAAAACCTCTTACCACCTTTCATCTACTTGTGAGCAAAAGCCGATAATCAAAAAACAACATATTTACGAAAGAAAAATGGCCGACTTCATGATCTTCGATGCGTTCGAGAAACTCGTACCCAGGTTCACCATTTTTGGGGCAAAAATGTACGCCTTTCTAGTCTCCCCTAAAAACCTGAGGTTTCCGTAGTGTAGTGGTTATCACATCCGCCTTACACGCGGAAGGTCGTCGGTTCGAGCCCGTCTGGAAACATTCTGTTTATTCGACTTCTGCAGTGTTTACTATGTCGACTTCTTTAAGAACTGTTTTACATCTTGTATTTTAAGAGTAATGAAAATATTTTCAAGTAACAGTAATCTCGAGAACTTCGTACCCAGGCTTTTCATATTTCGTTAAAAAAGTACGTCTTTCTAGTCTCCCCTCATCAAAAACCTTCCTCAAGACGACTGAACACTCTTGGACAAAAACAATACTTAGTACGGGAGGTAGGAGAAAATTGTTTAATTCAAGTTTAATGATTAAATTAATGGGATTCGAGTGAGTGAGTGAGTGAGCGCCATTCGACTGGCTCCCAACCTCAGGGATGTTACGTCATCCAAGAGCAAAAATTAAAAAACAACGTTTCAGTGTGAGATGACCAATAGGAACTATCGTTTTGCTCACGACAGAAAACAAAAATATATATAAGAAAATTGGAGAGCACTATTGGGGAATTCGGGTGTGGATCCCGGTACCTCCCGCATGCTAAGTCGGCGCTCTACCACACTCTGCCAACTGAGCTAACGGACCAACTGCTGTTATGCGATTGTTAAAATAAAAGTTAAATTAGCTTTTAGCACACTGCAAGATGGGATTTTAATTAAAGGCTACCATTTACTTTGGTAAAGAATAAGGGAGTTGCACCCGAGCCATCAGACCGTCTCCAAAGTCGTCATCTACGCCCTCCTTAGCTGCTGGAGATAGAGAGTGAACCACAAATAAAGAACCTTTGTTGTAATGCCACAGTAGAATGCACAGTAAATGTAATAAAGTGACTTTGTGCAGGACGTCTAGACACACTGCCCGCGTTTTATAAGCAGACAAATGAGGAAAAAAGAACTACAAGAAGGAAAGAAAAGAGTGAAAGTTTGTTACCACTGCTTCAAAAATCTTGGTCTTGAAGAATCCGGGTATCGATCGCGGTACTTCCCGCATGCGAAGCGGGCGCTCTACCATTTGAGGTAATTCCACAGAGCACAAACCATTTTAGAAACTTGTGTAATGGAATGGTTTTTGCGTAAACTTTACAACAATCAACTGGGATTTCTACCCAAGGCTTTTTCCAAAAATAATAACAAGAAGAAAAAGAGAAAATGAAGCCACACGAAATGGGAAAAATAGAAAAACAATGTTTCAGTAAAAGATGACTAGTAGGAAATATCGTTTTGTTCGCGACAGAAAAAAGAACATATAAGGAAATTTAACATCTATTAAGATCTTGCAGGCTTTAGAGAATTTTTGGGAGGTTGATTAAACTTTTGGCGGGTATCAGGAGAGGAAGATGGTTGAGAGATTTTATTCCCCATATGTCTAAAGTTAATTCCTCTCAAATTATTATCAGATATATTATCCAGTTCTCCCGCGAATAATAAACAATTATTAGACGAGGTTGAGCAACATATCGTGATTTGTCAGTGGCGAGCAGACCAATTATTTGTCGAAGCCGAAAGCTGAGGCAAATAATTGATCTGCGAGACACTGAGAAATCACGATATTTTGCATAATCGAGTTCAATAATTGTTTTATCATTCAATCACCAAGTTTGTCTTCATATTTCAATCACTTCCTGGCAGCTCAGGGAAGAGTTCTGCCATTTTTCTCTCGAGAACGTGGTTCCAATTACGCATGAGCAGAATATTATTTGCAGCAAAACAAGTTTAGACGGTACTTCGCATGAGCAGACCATTATTTGTAGGCAGTTATTTGCAGGTCACTTGGTGGGCTCTCGGCGAATGGAAAGAACGAAAAAAAAGCATCGAATGATAATTTAACATGTGCGTTGCTTTGATGTTTTCCTGGAGAATAAAACTGCACCGCCCTTGGGTTATGACTAAAATTCGCTTTGCATTCATCAGCGGATTCACGAAAAGTCAATGAGAATGCGAAGTAGCGAGGGAAGGATTGTGTGAATGTGAAAATACTGGCTTTCCCTATTGAGATTTATGGAAGTGGCGTTGCACCATGTGTAGACCCATCTGAGAACAGTTGCAGGGGCCCAATGGAGAGCACATTTGATGAAGTGGGCTTCCCGATAAAAATCTATACCGGTGGTTATATGTTATGTGTTGTCTTATTGGCGAAGAGAGTTCCCACGCTCGGGTAAAATGAAATAATGTGGCAAAAAAACTCATGCAAGTTAACATTTCATGCAAACAATTTAATTTGATAAAAAGTGTTCAAAATCACTGCATGGACGTCTCCGTAGCGTAATCCGTTAGCGTGTTTGTCTGTTAACCAAAAGGTTGGTGGTTCAATGCCACCCGGGGACGGTGTTTTTCGTTTGATAGTTATTTTCTATATAGTTAACGTCAGGAGCCCATCAGAGACATGTAGCCACTGCGCAGATGGGATGTGAATAAACCTTTATTATAGTGATTGTGGTTGCTGTTGTTTTTTTTGTTTTTTTTTACCGTTGAAGAAAATTTGGCTATACGTTTTCATAAAAGGATACAATTTTCATCAATAATTGATCATGAATAATCCAGCTTAAATGTCAGTTTTCAAATAGTCCAACAACAAAATTAAACCATTGTTTTAAAGTTTTCTATTCATTTTGTTTTGTTTCAAGGTATTTTTGATACAATAATCAATCAATTTGTTTTATACGTTTTGCCGGTAAGATTTGGCGAAAAAGAAAAATCATGACATCGGCCCATTCTATTCCAAATAATCCATGACCATAACCGTATTTTCTGTATAGTATGATGTGAACATCTTTAAGGGTGTAGGATATTATGGCCGCCTGCTTAACAAAGAAATGAAATCCAAATTGTTTTGAATCGCTGGCGTCTTGGGACTTGCTTTGAATAGATTTTTCAAATTCGTCGCTTACGGATTCATCTTTTTAGAAATCTGGTGACGTGATTAACCCACTGACGCTCAGCGCTTTTTGACAAAAAGCCATTTTTAGACATGTTTGGGATTTGATTTTCAGGCTAGATATAGACCAAATACTTCGAATCTACTCAAAAAGACATTTGACACATGACAGCATGCCTTTCTTCTCACAATCCTCGCGTTTCAGGACATTTTTTTGCTTGGGCATGCGCATCAATTTTTTTTTGGACGAGAAAGTTACCTAAATCTTTAGTCTGTTCGTTTCCCAGTATCAGGGGAGGATGATGAGTGAGACAGTTTTAAAATCCCCCATATGGATCAAGCCAATTCTTGTTGGTGGATGAAGATGCATCTATTAAAGTCGTTTGAGATGCTCTTGGGCTATGACTTAAATACGCTTCATAAGATTCGCAACCACTAGATGCAATTAAAATTATTTACATTGGTCAGCGGAATTTAAAAAAAGTCTAACCGAAAGAGAAAGAGCGAGGAAGAAATCGAGTGAATCCCCTATCCATATTTGTAACTGACTTGGAATACCTAAAAAGAATATACAACCTGGGCCTGTCCGGGAGTCGAACCCGGGAGCTCTCGCACCCTAAGCGAGAATCATGCCACTAGACCAACAGGCCAGTCATGACATAAGGGTTAGCAAAGTTCTTAATCTACCTCTCTTTGTTAAAATGAGCTGCACCTAGTGGTCTCATTGGCTAAGGCAATTAGAATCCAACTCCCCCGGTCTTTCGCTCGTCAATTCTTGCGAGGAAGATACGATAA
Source organism: Platygyra sinensis (assembly GCA_019787425.1). Classification (NCBI taxonomy): domain Eukaryota; kingdom Metazoa; phylum Cnidaria; class Anthozoa; order Scleractinia; family Merulinidae; genus Platygyra; species Platygyra sinensis. The sequence continues at coordinate 14,970 of JAHPZR010003300.1, read as the reverse complement.
TGTGCTGAAACCTTATGTAAGTGAAAATTTTGATCCACACAATTAAATTTGATAAAAATTGTAAAACATGGAAGTCTCCCGTGGCGCAAGCGATTAGCGCGTTCGGCTGTTAACCGAAACTGGTTGGTGGTTGATGCCCACCTGGGACCGTTTTTTTTGTTCTGATCCGCAAAAAAATAATCATTAATAACCTTTTCATATGATTATTTTCTATACAGTTAGCGTGAGAGCCCATGCATCCATCCTGTTAGCGTAAAATTTAGCCTTTTTGCATGTAAGAAGGTCTTCACAACCGAGCAGCCACTGTGCAGAAGTTATGTGAATAAACTGTTATTATCGTGATCGTGATCATTACTCGTCTTTTGACAGTTAAAGCAAACTTGGCTATAATTTTTCATAAACGGGTTCAAACTTGCTCATATTTGAATAATCCAGTTAGTCCTATAACTTGTGCATAAAAAGTTATATTTTTGATCTTCAACTTTTTCACGGTCCAATTGATGTTATTACCTCACCTTTGTTAAAGCGGCACACATTAAACTCCTGCCTGTGACTAGAAGTTATAGGACTTGAACATGCACTAGTGTATGTTTTTGTGATATATTACTGAAAAGGATCGTCTCTAAACAGCATCACTTGATCCCAGTCAGTCATCCAGTTGTTGACTTAGGATATCTGAGACATTTGACGGCTAATATTGGCTTGCTCATTTGACAGTTGACACTTACTTTTTTGCCATTTGACGGTAAACCCCAATGAGATCATTTGATAAAGTGAAACAAAGATGGCGTTATGTTTGAAAAACTTCAATATTAAGCAATGTTCATGCAACTGCTTGATTTGCTTCCTGCACTTATTTTTTTGTGTCTTCCTGATAAAAAACACTACCAGTTCCCGATCAACACACCCCTGGCAGCCTTCGTTCGTAACTGGTTTCTGTAGTGTAGTGGTTATCACGTCCGCTTTACACGCGGAAGGTCGCCGGTTCGAACCCGGCCGGAAACTAGTCCTTTTTTTCCTATGACACTACAATTGGCTACCTTGGCCAGTTTTTTGAAAAAATTAGAGTTATGTCAGGAGCAAAAACAAAACGAAAGAAAAAAAAAATGAAAGTATTGTCGTGACTGAGCTCCTTTAAGTTTTTATCCTTCAGCAACTTCATATTATGATCGATGCCTTAACACTATAGAGCTATGATGTTACCAAAGCTTATGTTACTTATTGTTAGTGGATTGTTAGCCAGAAATGTTCGGGTTTGTGACGGAGAAACCAAACGTCTCTCCGTGATTAGTTCAGTGATGGCTGAATGCATTACATAGGAATTTTAAACTAGTTTAGGCAGGGTAGCCCGGCTGTGTTCATGACTGATTCAGGTACTGCTCTCACGTTTTTCCTTGAGGCGTTTGCTGAAAAAAGAGAAAAACATCAGCTTTAAAATGTTTTAAATCCCGTAACAAAACAACAACAATAACAACAACCAGAAAGCAAACAAAACATCAAAATAAATTGTCGTGGTCCGTGTGAGGGTCGAACTCACGACCTTGGCGCTATCAGCACCACGCTCTGCCGACTGAGCTAACGAACCAACTGCTGTAATGTAATTGTTAAAGTCAAATTAGCTTTTAGCTTACTGCAGAAAAGGACTATAAGGGCTACCAAGTGGTAACGGAATGAGGGAGTGGTGGTTGGCAAAACATATTTCTTTCACATCACCCGAGTCATCAGACACTCCAAAATCGTCATCTTCGCCCTCCTCAGCTGCTAGAGATAGAGAACAAGAACCATAAGAACCTTTGTTGTACTGCCAGTAGAGTAAAGAGTAAATGTAACAGAGTGATTTTGTGCACGACGTCTTGGCACACTACCCGCGCTTTATGAGCAGATAAATGAGAAAAAGAGAACTACAAAAAAGAAAGAAAAGAGTAAAAAGTTGTTAGCATTGTTGCAAAAATCTTGGTCTTGGAGAATCCGGTTATCGATCCCGGTACTTCCCGCATGCGAAGCGGGCGCTCTACCATTTCAGCTAATTCACTGTGATTGAGTAGATTTTACATCTACATGATCTATATTTCGGTATTTAGAAGATCATCATCTGCGGGGATGGGTTACTCCCTTTAACAAGAAAGAAATAGACAATACTTTCAAAATTAAAACGAATATTACAACTGAAATATAGTTCAGCCAGGTAATCACATCCTTGAACATTGTTTCAGTGAAAAGAAAAGCAGCAATGGAATGGTTTTTGCGAAAACTTTACAACAATTAACTTGGATTTCTACTCTAAGCTTCTTGGAAAAAAATAGGGGAGAAAACAAAGCCACCCGAAAATGGAAAACAAATTGAAAACAACATGTTTCAGTAAAATTAAAATTGACTAATAGGATATGCCGTTGTGTTCACGACAAAAAAAGATAAGAAAATTAGAGGGTACTATTGGAGAATCCGGGTATCGATCCCGGTACCTCCCGCATGCGAAGCGGGCGCTCTACTATTTGAGCTAATTCCCCGCAATACGTTAGTCATGCCAAAGTTGTGACAGATCTTGCTGTAAATAAGTAGATTTGAAGAAGCTCAATGTTCTGTTTAAGCCGAGAATACTGACTCAAAAGTACATGGAAATACTAAACTAGTTCAGGAAGGGTAGCCCGACTGTGTTCATGATTCAGGTACTGCTCTTATGGTTTTCCTTGAGGCGTTTGCTGAAAAAGAGAGACAAGCATCAGCTTTAAAATGTTTATAAGTCACCTAAGAAAACAACAATAACAACAACAACCAAAAAAACAAACAAAAATTCTCAAAATAAATTGTGGTGATCCGTGTGAGGGTCCAACTCACGACCTTGGCGTTATCAGCAACACGCTCTGCCGACAGAGCTAACGGACCAAGTGCTGTTATGCGATTGTTAAAATAAAAGTCAAATTAGCTTTAAGCTCAATGCTGGACTGCAGTTTAAAGGCTACCATTTACTTTGGTAAAGAATGAGGGAGTGGCAGTTCGTAAACCGTCTTTCTTTCACATCAACCCAGTCACGAGACACTCCAGCGAAGTCGTCATCTTCGCCCTCCGCGGCTGCTGGAGATGGAGAGTGAACAACAAGGACCTTTGTTGCAGTGCCAGTAGAATGCAAAGGAAATGTAATACAGTGACTTTTTGAGGGACGTGTTGACACACTACCCGCCTTTTATGAGCAGATAAATGAGGAAACGAGAACCAGAAAAAGGAAAGAAACCACTAAAAAGTTGTAATTTTTTTTGCAAAAATCTTGGTCTTGGAAAATCCGGGTATCGGTCCCGGTACTTTCCGCATGCGAAGGAGGCGCTCTGCTCTTTGAGCTAATTCCCCAAAACATATCCCACTTATGAGTAGATTTAGAGATCTACATGATCCATATTACGGTGTCAAGTAGATCACCATCTGCGCCGATGCGTTAATGCCCTTAACAAGAAAATAAATAGGCAATTCTTTCAAAAACGAATATGAGACCTTTAAGATAGTTTAGCAAGGTAATCAGATGCTTTGACACGTGTTTATTTTTAAAAGAAGAGCAGCATTGGAATGGCTTTTTTTCAAAAACTGTAGAAGAATCAACTTAGATTGATACACTGGGTTTGTTACAAAAACTAAGAAAAGAAAAGTAGAAAAGCAATGTTTCAGTAATAAATCAGTAAAAGGAAACATCGTTGTGTTCACGATAAAAAAAAAAAAGCAAAAAGATGGAAATGATAGGTTGCTATTGGAGAATCCGGGTATCGATCCCGGATAAACCAAATGTCTGTCTTTTGTGTCGAATGTCAGCTTTCAAATGACCGAAGGATAAAAATCACTGTTTAAAGCTTTTCTATTTATTTTGTTTTTTTTTTCAGGATATTTCAATGCAATAATAAATGAATTTCTTTTTTTTAACGTTTTGCTTATAAGATTGGGAAAAACGGAGTATGGTGACATCGACCCATTCCATTCCAAAGAGTCTCGAAACTTAACCCCTATTATGTATGGCATGATGTAAACATCTTTCAGGGTGTAGATTATTTTGATAGGCTGTTTACGAATTTGACTGGTATCAGGAGAGGATGAAGGTTAAGAGAGTTAATTCTCCATATGTCTCAAGGTAACTCCTATCAAATTATTATTAGATGTAGTATCCAGTTCTCCCGCGGATAATTTTACCACGTGCGTTTCTTTGATGTTTTATTGAAGGATGAAAATGTACGTTGAGGTGGGTTGTGATTAAAATAACACTGGTAGTTTATATTTTTTACCTTCTCACACTGCCTGATTAAGTAATGTAAACAGTAATACAAATGGGTGGATACATTCAAACCCAAAAAAAGCCGAAATACAATATTATTACTTCGTGAAATCCGATACCAACCGTTCAGCACGACGTGGTAAATATTGACATTTTATACAAATTTGTCGAACATGCAACAGTGAAAAGAACTTCACTACATCCGCCAATTCATGGAACTGTTAAAGGGGCTTGAAAAAATTGAATTTATATTTGCTCTAGTTATCTTCAGAACATTTGTTCAAATTTGTGTCAACCAAGGATGCGTGACCTTGAAGGATGACGTGACAAATTGTTAGTTTTTACCTAAAAAATGCAACTGGAATTCTCGTTGAAATCTCCTTTGAATTTAAAGATCCCAGAATTGTGCCTCTTGATCTGTAAAGATGGATTCATTAGCAGTTTTTAGCATCCGTTTCTTTCTAAATAAACCGCCGCCGATTCGAGAAAAGTAGTGGTTAAAAAAGCGTTAGAAAATTGAGAAATTTACCTACCACAACTTGTTTTCTGTATGGTAAGCTACCAAATGTTTCAAACAGGTCAATAATGGCTTATCGTAAACTTTATAGGTCCAGGTAATAGAATCTTAAAGATGGCAGCTTTCGTGAAGTGATTACAATTCTTACGCGTCTTCGATTCTAAGTGTCTAAATTAACTCCATTTTTACAAGCTAACGGTGAGT
>JAHPZR010003300.1:0-5000 GCA_019787425.1 Platygyra sinensis | reverse complement strand
TAACTGACCTCAATGCCTTGTTGTCTTTTCTATAGTCATCTTGCGTTTCAGCTCGATCCGAAACCTTTTAAGCGATTTATCGCTTTTTGAGTTTCCTCTCGTAAGAAGAGTAGAAGCTACATACTCGGTTCTAAAGTCACTCCTGCTCGAAGCGAAAAAAAGACACTTAAAGAATGCCAGACGCGCCAATTCCTCCACGGAATCATAGTACAGGTTAAGCGCTCCGTTCCAGTAAAATTCCAAGCCAAATTCATCTCCACAGTGCACGCTACAAAGCTCTGGATTTTTAGTATATTGACGGGTCAACAGATCATAAGTTTCGTGATCGATTCCACATTGCGATTGCTCTTATTTGTCACAGAGTGAACAGTACAAGTTGCGTGATTGAATGATTACATTCTTTTAATAGCGCGTTGTTATCCGAGAAGTTTGTTTACGTCTAAGGAAAAAATACCTTGACTTTTCAAACGAATATAAATTCACATATGTTAAAAGGGTTTTTAACGAGCGCTAACGCTAAGTTTTAACTTTTTCCCCCAGAAAATTTCACCATTGCTTCTGGCGAAGTAAACACGATCTTACAATTATCACCGTTAGCGTATTCCATGGCCAGACGTAATACCCTTTTAGCGCATTGAATATTCCCTTCGAAAGTGAACAGAAACAAAAATTCCAGATTACAAAACCTTCTGTTTCGCACGCAAAACAAAAATACAGCTTAACTCTGGATAATTTGAGCCTTGGTAGCCAGCAACTGGTCCTAAGTTACATTCTTTATCCTTGCAAATGTCCTGATGTGCATCTCCAACGGAGTTTGGCCTAATTTTGACCAAATAAACATTCCTCACAGACGGCCATGTTCTGTCTGAATAGTTAATTTGCTAACTTGAAAAAATGTTCCTGAGGGGGGGTATGACGACAAGAGCTGCGAAATGGCCTGTAATTGGCTGATGATGACATCATCCGGTGACAACAGTTGGCCGGTTAGAGTTTGGGTCTACTCACCGACAAAACTAAAAAAAAAAATAAAAAAATAAACCGAAGGCAGAGCAAGAAACCGCCCAGCCTACGGCTGCGCGGTTTAAAAAAAAAATTAATAAACCGAAGGCAGAGCACAGAAACCGCCCAGCCTACGGCTGCGCGGTTTAAAAAAAAAACCGAAGGCATAACATGACCCGCCCAGCCTACGGCTGCTTGCGGTTAAAAAATCGTGCGGTCTGTATCAAAACAAGGTCACCTCCAACCTCGCTGCCATTCAAAGGTCAGGTCACTGAACATACAACTGTAAAATTGTCTATTCTGTTTGAAGTTATTGTCGGTTCCATACCAATGAGAAGCATTAACACAACATACCTAGTTTAATGTAAGGGAAAATGGCTTCAAGAAGGATCTTCCGGAACTTCCTCCGCGCGAATTTTTTCCTGCTTATATTATTAATAAGTAATCATACATAATAGCCCTTTTCACGGTTAACTCTGCTCATTTGCATTACAATAACTGCCGCACTCCTTCGCAGCCCTTATCTTGTTTAATATTGTGATGTCGAGGTGGCCTCTCCTCTAGGCCTGGTGGTTTCTTGAGGTCTCCTCGCCTAACAACTTGCTGTATATTATTATTGTTATTATTTTTTTTCTTTTTTTAATCTGTTGTAATATAAAGGCAAATAAAATGATGATGATGATGAATAAAATCTAGCATGTATGTGAGGCAATCTCGGGTTATTTTGTAGTTTTAGCCCAAAATTGCCTCGCATCCAAGTTGGAGTACATTGTAATGCAAATGAGAAAAACTAACTGTGAAAAGGGCTATTACTCTGTTTACAAAAAGCAGAAATTGCACTCGCCGAATCGGCTCATGAAATTTCAACTTTTTGAAAAACTCACTAGTGCAAATTAATTCCAAATTGAACTCGAAACCGTGTGATTACCTTCACTAACACGAAAATATTTTCTTCAATTTCATTTCTACTGTGTGTTTCACAATGCATCGATATTTCGACGTGAAATCAAATTTTAACGAATCTTGAAAAACTGGAAAAAGTTGATACAGTCAAGGCTGACTTGACATCTTTCAGAATGTTACAACCGCTATGCTACGAGAACTTAATCAGCGCAACATATTAGAGTAGAAACGTTTCATGTTGCGTTCTACAGCTCAAGAAAACATTAAAAGATACATAAAATGTTGTCCACTTACGCATCTCTGTAGAAGCTTGAAGCCATTTTTCTTTTGAACCAGCTGCCCGTACAAATGAGGCGGTAAAAATGCATCTTTTAACACCAACCTGCCAAAAAGAACATTAACCCGCTATAATATATAGATTAATTGAGCCTAAAATCAGAACTAACCAACCGAAAAGGAAAAAGATTTGTTTTTTGTTTTTTTGGATCAGAAACTTAAAAAAAATGATCAATTGTGAACATGCAATTGTTCAGCGTGTGGTTTTACTATATTTGACTCAGTAAGCGTAAGATTTTAGAAATGAGGTGCGCAATATATCAGGGACTTTCCAAGAGATGATTGTGCCAGGAATATGTCGAAAGATAAGTCAACAACACACCAGGGGTTTATTTGCGCCGAAATTTTGCGTTCACACCTCCTCCGTCCTTCTCCCCCAGAAAAATTACCTGGCAATCTTGAGCCTCCGATCTAATCCAAAATCACTAACTGGTTAGCAGTCAACTTCAACAAAAAAACACGCGACCGACCACGCGACCTCGATGAGCCCTAAACCTGAGCCCACGATATGGTCATGATTCAAGCCAACGTATACCTTCTTTTGACAGCTGTCAATTAATCACAACATGGATGACCCAAATCAAAGTTTTAGCTATGGTAATGGTGCTACTCTCTTATTTTCCAAGGCATTGGGGTGCGGACGGACAGACTTATGGACAGTTACTAAAACCTCCTGCTCCACTATCAGCTAGCTCTCTAAAACAGCCGTGCTTTTTATTCCCAACCGTCCACCAATCCATGCAGTTAACTCTTCTTGAAATCTCCCAACAAAGGCAAACTCTCAACAAGGGCAAACTCTCAACAAGGGCCAACTGTTATGGAGGACGCATGCAAATTAAGTTTCTGGAATCTTCTAGAGTGTGAAGTCACGCGATGCTTGTACCAGAACTTTCCACGTCACACTATGGAACAGTGTAGAACATTCTACCAAATGATGTAATCATAAAGTAATGCTACATAAATAGAAGCTCCAAATGATGTAATGCTACATAGATAGAAGCTCCAAGAATGTTCTAGAATATTAGTTAAATATATATAAAGAGTCAGCTAGGTAGTAATAGGAGGTGTTTCTCGGTGGAGACCGAGCGGAAAAGCTATAGATGGTTGTTTTCTCGGCAGTGGCCGAGTAGAGAAGTCATAGAGTTCTGTTGTTGTTCGGCGGAGACCAAGTGGAGAAGCTGTAGACTGCTACTGTTGTAAAGGCTATTGGGGAACTTCGTTCAAGGTCAAGTGGACCGTAAGGAGCTTTGTTAAAGATATCAAGATTTACTGTGAGTTCGTGTCAGTGGTGACTTAAGTTTAGCAATAGGCTTAACGTAGTGTGATAATAGCTTATATTGTCCAGAAGTCGCTCCTCTGTAACTAAGGTTATATTACTTATCTTTGAATAAATAAGTTGGGTTCATTGAAGAGTTTCATAGTATATCTTTCTGTCGGTCGAGAGATACCGTAAACAAATAAAACAATTATTCCCCAACGTGACCAAAAAAACTACTTACCTAATTAAGCTTTCGTAAAAATATGTAAATCAACGATTCTTAGTATTACTATAACAATCTCACCCTTGATGTTTACGAAAGTGCGAAATTATAGGTTAAACGGGATACCTACATTTGTTGGACACTATAGAAGATTTTGCGAACGTCTAGGCCGCTAAATTAAATTGTCGCTAAAGATAGGAACCGTTAGCTTACAAACATGGCGGCTACAAAGGTTACCTGGGATTCTTAACTAAACAGGACAACTCGGATTAATATTAATCCGCGGATTATAATAATAATAGATTATAATATGGTTATTATAATCCGGTAATAGATTATTATAATCCATTAACAGATTATTATAATCCTGTAACAGATTATTATAATCCAGTAATAGATTAATAGATTAAGGCACGGCAAAAACTTGGAAGGATTAGATTATTATTAATAATAATCATCCGGATTAATATTAATCTCTATTATAATCCAGACCAGAGCTATGACAGACAAACTACAGACATTACACGCTGAACTAGCAGAACAAGGGACTGACGGGACATAACACTGATCACATCAGTCACACGATCACTTGCATATGTTAGAGCTGGAAGCGATGTTGAGCCTAGAAGTAAATGAAAAGGAACAAGCGCCTCTGGGCCAGCGAATCCGTGCGGTCGGCATGTGTTTTTACAAGAAAGGGGACCTTAAGAAAGGGAATAACTACCAGCTGCGTAGGAATCGCGACAACCCCAAAGACATTAACTGTTTCGAGGTTCGGAGCCGGCATATCAACTGCCGACTTCTACTACTAAAATAAAATAACGTATAATAAGGAGTGCGGTTATTGACTAAATGTAATTAAGGGTTTTGTTCACAAACTACTAGAACAAGTAGCAAATTCGTCGTGGTTAGAATAGAATATTTTCTTTATTGAGAAACTTGTACAAATTTGAGCTATGTGGGATTATATTTATCAGATTAATATTAATCCTAATCGTTTAAGGTACGGCTTGAAGCTCAGTTATGGATTATAATAATCTATTACTGGATTTAATATTAGGATTAATATTAATCTGATTAATATTAATCCTAATTGATTAAGGCACGGCTCAAACCTCAGTAATAGATTATAATAATCTATTACTGGATTATAATAATCTATTACTGGATTATAATAATCTATTACTGGATTATAATAATCTATTACTGGATTATAATAATCATTAAGATTAATATTAATCCGGTTAATATTAGTCCGAGTTGTCCTGACTAAATGAGAAA
>JAHPZR010003299.1:15000-99769 GCA_019787425.1 Platygyra sinensis | reverse complement strand
GCCTGTTAAGGTCTTGAAACGTCAACTGATTAAAAGACAAATCAATTTAACAGCGTGCCGTTGCAGTAGTAATGTTAATGGAATGCGATTTATTTTGTTCTTTTGGAGATAAATGTTTTGTAATGAACTTGAATCTATGGAGAAAGCTTTGTCGTGTACTTGCGTGATGTGGTTGTCTTCTAAATGTAAAATCTCGATATTTTTTAACTTGCCGAACAGTTCTTGTGGAATAGAGGTCAGTTTGTTACTTTGCAGGTCAATTCTTTTGATTTTGGTCACTGTTTGAAGAGATCGTTTGGTATAATCGAAATGTTATTGTGGTCAAGTCGTAATTCTAGCAAACTATCTTGTCCTTGAAACAACTCTGATGGTAAATTTTTCAACTTGTTTTTGCTGAGGGAGATCAGCTGTATTCCTTTCAAGTTGCGAAAACACGATGCTCCAATGACTTTTAAACGGTTTCCCTCGAGAGTCAACTTGTTCAGAAATCCTCTAAAGTTGTGCGTCGATAAATCTTGGATGTTGTTGTACGATAAATCAAGAAATCGTCGGTACATGTTCGGACGTACGTTAGTACCGAACTGGTAGTGATGATTTCCTGTTGGAGTTCTTTGCAGTCCTCTTGGCAGATGGATTGTAGTGTTACACCATGGAAACGGAGGCGGTGCCTTTAGTTTATTGTTAGCAAGCTCAAGCGACTGCAATAATGGCATTGTCGTATTAAGCTCTGAAGGTATCGATGTTAGTTGCAAGCTGGAGAATACTACTTCAGCCATTTTAGGCCACACGTTGGTACTAAACATTTTTGGAATAGTCTGTGCTTTAGATTTGTCGACCGCAAGACTGCCAATGTTTTCCAATGCACGACGAGAGTTGTTTGCCAGTGTATTATTCCCTTGCAGTAAAGTCGAGTTTTCCAGGACAAGGAGAACCCGAAAGTCTGTAGCCTGTCCCCACTGAGAGATGCTATCGGCTGAAATGCTGCAGTGTCCCTTGACTTGCAAGTAAAATATGGCGTTTTTCTTTGTGGCGTTTAAAGAGTTGTAGAATAAAATTTCCATCGGGGTTAAACACGCGGCAACAAAACGCAACACAACATCTTGAACCGTTATAATCTCTTTCAATATCAGACTGATATCCACGGCACATCGATCGGGAACCTGGTCGCTTTTTAAGAAACATATTACCGCTTGCTCTTTGATAAGAGTTCCATTGCCTGTTTCGAAAAAGGACGACATAACCCTTCTCAACACGCAGGTAGATGCACCGCAGTGTAGAAACCTTTTGCGTTGTTGTCCATTTACGTCGATCGCAAAGATAACCAAACAGCTGAATATAATCAGAGAGCCTTTCATGTCGAACACAAGAGATGTGTCTTACGTGGATCAATGACTACGATGTGTAGATTTGATTGAGTTATTCTCGCCCATCGGTGCTGTTTGTGATTCCACAAACATAATATAAGTTATCGTGCCAATTCTTTCGGCCTGTGCTGAAAGCCACGGCGTACACTTCTTGTGTGCGCTATGAGTTTGACGTTTTTCAGTGCGTGTTTCTGTGTGCGAAAACCCGCGACCTACGATCAGTCTTATCTAACGCAGACAGAAATGCTGGAATGCGGCCAAGGCATAATAACCTTTTATTTCACTTTTGAAATCTGTCCAATGGTTTCGTTCGAGTACGTCTCAGTCACTCAGTGCAGTCAGTGCGTCTCAGTTACACTGTAAACAAATATCTATCATTAGATCATTACCACAATTATTTGCTTCTGAAGTCACGCCATTTCAATGTCGCGGCACTTTGCAGATTGTGGGATTGTACTACCGAATTTCTTTATTTTCCAATTGAAATGGCCTCAGACCTTTTTTAGTCAAAAAGTAAAGCATTTTGGTATTAAAGTGAGAGTTTTTGTATGGCGGAGAAGCGAAAGCATCAAAACTGTTTGTTTTGTGGTGAGAGGCGGACTTGCTGGGTTGGGGATTCCCCAATTTTTGAGTTCACCACGCTGCTGTGCTTATAGCAATATTTCTGGCAGATGATGTCACCTATTGTTAACAATCATTCTGCTGTTCCTGAAGCTTCTCAGCTTTTTCGGCTTTTTTCTCCGGTCTTATTATTTACCTAAAGCAACACATCGTGAAACTTAAAACACGAAAACAACTTTTTTACAAAATAAGGTACAGGGTGACAGAGATAGTAGAGTAATACTACTGTTCCTGACACCCTGTATCTTATGTGTACATATAATTAACCAATCAATCATCGGTGATAATCTTATCTGAAAGGCCACAACCAAAAATCCTAATTTCTTATAAATACAGGGATCTATATTGATGAAAAGAGTAGCAGAAAATTTAGTTAGCCAGACAGTAGGGGAAACACTTATGGGAGTTTGATTTAATTTTGTTACAATGATTTCACAGGAGGGAAAAAAACAGTGATTATAGTACAGTGGACTGTGATCTCATCTATTAAACGTGTAGTTTTGGATGGGGAGAAGCGCTTGCTGGAAAGTATCCTGCAAATAGGAATAATATAGCAGTTATTAAAGAGACATGACAGTTTTTCCGAGTCATTTTTAAAGTCGTTGAAAGGTAATGCTGGCGAGATATCACCATATAAGTTTGTCTGTCTTTTGTCAGACGGAGCTATGAGCTGCAATAGAGTTGAAAGGAAAGACCAAGTATCGGACCGAGTTATTTCTGCGCTCGCCGGGTCGATCTACTTATAGACATGCTTGGTTCAACAGAAACAGTGGTATAACAAAGTGATATAACTGAATACAATCTGTTTGACCACGTTCAATGTTTTATTTTGTTTGTGTTTTGGTGAAACCTCGAAAAAAGTTTCCTTTGACTTAAGACCTGGTGGCCAGACCTGGCCGTCTCTAAAATGTTTGCTTTGATGACATTTGACTCACTGCGTGATAGGAAATCTAAAATGTAAAACATTTGGAGAACTTGTTTTACATATTTGTCAAAATGTGAAGCTCGAGTGTTGTTATTGTTACCCAAGAACGGAACAAGAATATTTCCTCAATTCTTGTAGGACTTGGCAAGGTTCCACCTGTCGTTCAAAATATGAACACAATACTAGGTATCGAAACTACCTTGAAACTATTGGTTTCTGAGATTAAAATGCTCGCTATGCATAAACATGATAGGATCAAAGTATTGATTTATGTGCAATATTTGAAGAATTTACTCACTGGATCGAAGCAGGCAGGTTGCTTCTCGAAAAGTCGTACACAGGTTTATAACCTGTATATGATGTTGTAAACCACATTTGATTATATATATGTTGTGTTAATTTGTGATATAGAAATATTTAGCAATTATTTAATGAGGCTGAGTAGTATATTGATAATCTGCATTGGATAACACCCTACGAAAGCCGAATTCAATAATGTTTTATTATTCATTCAAAACGTTTCCCCGTACTTAAAGGAGTTTTGCCATTTCACTCTTTGTTTTTTCTGTTCACCAAAAGTAACACAATCTCCTCCCCAGGTTTTCAATAACCTGCAGCGGGCGGCACTTTTGACGTCATTTTGACGTCATTAGTTCAATATAACAAAACTTTTGATGCCATCGGTTCAATATGACAAAGTTCTTTGGTCAACGGCAGCTGGTCATGGTGAATTATGAGTGTGGTTTCAACCAATCAGCTTGCTGGATCATGCAGATCAGGTACCATACACCTTATTCCAAAATGGCCGTCATTTTAGTGTTCTTTTGTTTACTTGCAAATTAGCCCTCAGTGCCTCGTTTAGAGGAAAATATTCTTTTGAATTTCGATTTTAAAGGGAACCTCCACTCTGACATAAAGTTCACTTCAAATCACACGCAATAATTTTAAGAATCAAATTTGTTTGAAGTTTTAACTAACAAAGCGCGTTTTACTTAAATACATGAATTATAGAATCGTTTATTTTTGTTTTCAAAGTTCCCGGGCGCCGCCATCTTGAAAATTGTGACGTGAAATGGTTGCCCTTTTTGTTATTAGACAAAAGGTCTTTGTGTCAGAACAATAGAAACAACCAAGACACGTCACAATATTCAAGATGGCGGCGCCCAGGAAATTTGAGAACAAAAATACGCGATTCTGAAATCGTTTTCTCCACTATAGACACTCTTCTGGAAAAAATTAAAACTAACGTTATTGCAAATACTATATGCGCAGTTTAAAGTGATTCTTTGGCTGGAGTGGAGGTTCCCTTTAAGAACGAGGCAACAAGGGCTAATTTGCAAAAGGTAAACCAAAAAGTGCCCATTTTGGAATCAGGTCGTTGTAATTTAGCAAGATATCTCAATATAGGAAACCGCCATACCGGTAGCCCAGAAAAGCCTCTAAAATATGCGAGAGAGATTTATGAATCCTAGTTATGTTGCTATGGTAACAAAAATATTAGGGCTTCAATATCTGATAAAAGCCACCTCTTAAGTGGAATCGCCTAATTGAGGAAAACTCAAACATTGTCCGTGTATATCAAATTAGTTCTGAGATATGCATATTGATCCAAAAATCCGATTTTTTGAGTTATATAGACGTCCATCGACCCGTAGCTACTTTGTATATCTTTAAAAAACTTTGAAAATCTGAATAGGAATTTAAAAGAGATATTTTAAATCAGCTACAACACAGTGCACCCACTTCTTGTATGTGGTATTTGCAAATGGCTTCTGATGGCGATTATCCGTGCATTAGTACTTTTAAACAAACGCTGGTTATACCAGGACAAAACCATTTAATTCTATCTTTTACATCATTTACAGCTCCCGATTCCGCCCGCACCGCCAAGATAAGAAATTAAAGTATTATTTGAACCCAAAAACGAAAAATTACAAGCGCTAAGTTCTATAAACCTAATATAATTGCAAAAAAAACGTACGATATGCAAGTCTAAGACAATACAGGGATGACGGTAATGATGAACATGAACGCAGCTAAGCGAAAATTTATGGCGGTTCTGAAAAACAAAACATGGATTGTTCATCGTATATGCCGCGAAAGAACTAGAAACTAGAAAAAATTATCGATTCATAAAAAATAACACTAATGAAAATGCAATTGCTCTCATGGCTTAAACGACTGCTTTCGAAAATTGATAGAAAAGAGGATAAAATATTTTGTAATAATCTATGTTTGCTTGTAGTGAACTTAAATTCTTGGTGCGACCCAGCCATTTTTTCCAGGCCAGGACACGCTTCAGATACCAACGACAATTTCAGGATGTTTTTTTGAATTCGCGTTGGTTCCCTTTTTTACTTCATTAGGTAGTGAAGATGTCTCAGTAGAGAATATGTATTCTCCAATATCACTGTATTAACACTCTAGTCGTAAATGTTTTCGTTTACTGACTTGTTAGGTCACAAAACATAAAGGCTGCAGAATAAAACACTACTTGATTTAACACAACAATGATATCACCAGCTTTATTTTTTCCTCACACGACACGATAGTTGAACCAACTGTTTACTTAAATTATAAGTTTAAATCTAATGATTAATGTTTCATTTCAATATTGCCAATATCCCATATAGAAAATTACTGCAAACTACCATAAATGTTGCAGTGGGCTGAACATTCTACGAGTTATTTATATTAAATGTGCATTTTATTCTTGTTTTCTATTTTGCCTGCCCCGCGACCGATCCAGCTCGGACTTTACAGGGTCGCTTAAACAATTTGTTCAGAATAAAACCGCCGTTGCGGACGACCGTGAATAATGCCCGTAAGGGCTTTTCCCCCCCCACAATCAGCAAACCAACACCCGAACCGAAATAGGCGATTTACCATTTGCACACTGCGATTTCCCCGTCTCTTTGTTTTCAAGCTGATGAAGAGACTCGAAAACTGGAAAGTTTTGCAAATGCGTAAAGGAAATTTCCAGACCGGCACCGTTTCCGCAACGGAAAAAAGAGGGAGTACCTAGCTTGAAGGTAACTCCACAAATTTCCGAATGGGAATTTCCGGGCGAAAATTAACCGTACTATTATTGACTTCAAACCCGAAATTTCCGTCGATTTTCTCAGCCAAACGAGTCAAGCACTCACACCTAGTCTTTGTACCTTACATGAGCATTGGTATGTCTTGCCGGTTGTGTTCGGCCTTTTATCCCATAGCCGCACAGTCATCTTCCATACCGCCGCCTCACATGTCCACTGAACACACGTGCCTCTCAAAATCACGTCGTGTCGTTTCCTGCGGAAAAAATAGTATATCGTTTTAAGCCGTTTTCCATCACAATTTGCACCGCGCAATCCTTTCTGCGGCACAATTTATGCGCGTCATTCCTAGACGCGCCCGCGTTGCACGCCGCTTAGTTGAAAACCGATAGGCACAGATTTGCCTTGCATAAGTGAGCGCTTGTCAGTAGGGAAAATGGCTATAGACTCACCAACGGAGCCATGCGGCCCACACCCCAACTTTTATTTTCAGTCATTGATAATCGACATCTATCCATCAAACTTTGCTTGAGCGAATAGAGGCTTCTAGATCATGATTCCTAGTTTGCTTGAAAATTTGGGAAATTTTAAAAAACATAACGGCAAAAATAGACAAGGTAAAACCTGTGTGTCATCTTTCTCATTTTCGCCCTGATAGGTCCCCAAAATGCTCAACGAAATTGTGGTATGAAATTTTAATCCCTATCGAGTTCAGACTTTGGTTCTGTTTCTAACATTCAAACACGTAAAAAGTTTTAGAAATTTCGCTGTTCCTGATACAAAGCATCGGACTCCAGGCTTTAATAGCGTGTACTCACGGAGTCTCGGGTCCACAAATATTTACAATTATTTCCTGGGAATGACGGTTCCTCTAATAAGCCATTAAAAAATAATGCCAATAACATGGGGCTCATATTTCAATGCCCCAAGTAGCTCCCTAATTACGAAGGACCCCACGTGCTCTATTGTTAGCGTATTAACCTGGTCCTTTTGTACATGCTTCGCGGTCCGTGTTTCGGGCTGCTCACAGTATCGGCTTGACAGCTCTCCAATAACATCGAGCCAGGTAGAAGCCATGATGGGTTCAATACTTCCTTGTGAAATATATTCCGGACTTAACGTTTGACACTTGCCACATGGTTCTCTATCATTATACCTTGACTTTATATAGGTAATATTTCCGAGGTTGACTTTTCACGAACACATTTCATTTAAAAAAGATTGAGTTTGCTTGCCCCACGATTCAGATTACCTCTCTACCATAATTTCCCAATACATCCACTGAGGAATCAAAAATCTGTTTTGAAACCGAGGTAAAGTGACAACTCGCAAATTAACCACTGCCGAAATAAGTTAGTATTTGGGACGGCAGAAACAAAACCCACCACATCGAATAGCAACTGTCTGGCGCACGGTCCTGATTGGGTCTTTCGATATGGCTATTTAGTTTAGAACAAGTTTCAAAAGATTATGATCACAATTTAAAAATAAAAAGGAGTAAATTATAACCTATTGATACTGATGACATCGAATCGAACTGATAAAACCATTTTTAACGTCAAGTTTTTGAAAAAACGAAAGAAGGTTAACTGACATGGACCTAAATTAAAAGCGATACAATTCACCACTGAAAAATAAAAAAACTGACAAATAGATTTTCGTTCAAACTGGTGTCCCACCATGCAATATTTCACCACATATCGAGAACCCAAGTGTCCGAGATCTTTAAAGAATAATATTATAAATTAAGTTGATGATCGGGAGAGCTCGATACTCATTATGGTAGATTGGAGCAAACAACAAATAAGGAAGGTTCAATTTGATGAAATGGAACCCCAATAATATGGACATTCGATTTTAAAAGAAGGAACATTATTAGAAGAAAAAACCCAAATACAATATTTACCCAAGTAATAATTGCAAATTATATTTATGTGTGAGACCAATGAGAAGGTAAAGAACCGTGAATTGTACACGCATGTTAACACTCAAACTGTTGTAGATTATTGCACAGATTGCATGTGCTATTCACACGGACATCAATATTATTATATTAACATTGATTTAACAGTATGATTATAGACAAGAAAGAGCTGAATAAGCTCCTTGACTACCTAGACTTACATTTATACACTAATAATCAAGAAGCGAAGATATACAGTTAACTTGACTAGTTGATGAAGGTAATACACATAGAGGCGCAAAAAAATACGAAACAAGACCAACACGGATTTACTTGCTTATGTTCGGTTATTTATGTCAATATCAGTTCAGCCCAATAGGGAAAAAGGAAGAATACATATATTAAGTCTTACATCTACTTAGTCAAGAAAGCTTGATCCATGAATATATGGAGTACAGTAGCTCACAATATGAGCCTTTTCTAAAAACTGAAAAAGAAAAAACAAAAGGTTGTGTTATTACCTAGAAGAGTATATATGAAATGGCCCATGGCCTACGTTAGAGATGAGCAATAGCCATTTATACCACTACTGCACTAAGTCTAAGCGTCTCAATATCATGAAGGCAAATGCTGCAATCGTTTTCAATAGCAGCGCTGTGCACGCTATGTAAAAAGGAAAATACAAAGCAAGGAGGCACAGCGCGCCCCCTAAAATGACCCATAAAATTGTGATCACGCAGGAAAGGTATGTGCGCGGTTGCATATTTGCTGAGGACTAAAAAAAAGCCTTCACAAACCAGCAGACTAACATTTTGTGTGCTCTTTCCTCAGCAGAATATAGAGTGAGGAAGACTACACGGTTGATACTATGAGAAAGGGTAGCTTACTGTGTTTATGCAGGGTGACCCACTGTGAGGCGGATGGAAAGATACTTGCGGCCTTCTTATGGAGAAGGCCCTCCAATTAGTAACATATGGTCTTTCTGTCTAAATATTATTCAGCATGCTGCAGGGGTACGTTTATAATCACAGTGTTTTTAGATTAGCAATGCAATGTACACGTTTGGCTAGAAGAGAATCTCCGGAAAATATTTCGGTCGTTTATGAAGTCAAATATGGTATAACAGGTATCATTATTTCTGACGATATAATGTTCGCATTTCGGATTAATTTGCTCATTGGTTTATGTGACGCTTCGAGATGGTATCTATACGTCGTATCTTTTTCCGTTCGAAACGCGACGGTGTGGACAGCGTTGAGCTAATTTACTAACTTTATATAATATCCATTTTGACTTATATCGAATTCTTATTCGTGAGTTGCGGAGTCTACTCCATTTCCTACTGAAACAATAGACGGGAATGCGAAATTGGAAATGGTACTCATCCCGGCTTTCTATTCTCCACGTTTCTGGTTCGGCTTTGATCTGACTGTGGGAAAAAAACCCGAGCTTACCGATATTCAATACGTTTTCGTATTGCCGTGGCCCAACCGGTTATTGCTGACAAATTTTTTGAAGCCATCCCTCGTTAGATTTGGGTCAGGCGGTGTCTGGCGGGCAGGCAATTACATGATATGACTTTATATAAATATGTGGGGTTAAGCCCGATTCTTAATTTTTGTAGATGCGATATATTTCATTTGGGTTTCAGAGTGAATAAACACTTAACATAAGTGTTAGTTTTTTATACTTGTCATTTTCACTTCATTGGTCGATAGAAAGAAGACTGTTCTCTCCGTTCGTATTAATACTATATTCATGCTTTATGGTTTTTTTCGTATTTTTGTTTGCCGTTGTAACAAGGTGTTATTGTGTCATATCGAACAGTTTACATGAGGTGGTATATCAGTCGTTGTGGGGTTGGATCGGTATTTCTGGACCATTTCACTCCTAAGAAGAAATAAAAAATGGCATAATTTAACGAGGATTTAAAAAACCAGTGTTCGTTATATGGTAGTTCTCTCGTAGACATGTCTTGGTCTGGAAAATAAAAATATGGATGAGGTAAAACGTGACATCTTAAAGCAGTAGTTTTTTTTCACTAAGACAAAGCAACACAATTATTTGTTTTTACAATTGTGTCCATATACTAATTGATACTTTCTACAATTTTTCGAAGGACAAAAAAAAAAAGCGTGAGGGTTCGCTCTTGTTTAAACATGAGATCTAATTGCATTCATTATGTGTAAATTTCTTGAACGGATAAGTGTTTTATGTAGTATATGGTCGTCGGCATTTGATTCGTATATCCTATTTGTTATGTAGTTTTGATCGTTCGCCATGTAGTTTATAATTTTCATTGCTCCACACTTTCTGCTGGAGGACGTTCGATGCAGCTTATTGTGCTTCAAGGCTATCTGCGAACTCGGTACACGTTAGTTGGTGCATAGTAGTTAGTTTGCTAGAAGTGCTATTAGGGCCTGGTGTAGTTTGTCTCTTGTTAAAATGGTAATTAGGGCTTTTCCTTTGTTCAAATAACTTCTTTAATTCTATCTTCTGGTGCGGGCGGAGTACGGAGCTGTAAAGATGTAAAAAAATGTAGAATAGAAGATTGTCTTTTGTCTGGGGTAATAGCTTAGTCGTTGGTTTGAAGTGTAGGACTAATGTGACTGAAATCATTCGAGTCATTTCTTTGTTAAGCCAGTGTTTGTTGAGAAATTCAGATACAATATGAGTTAGATTGGGGTGTTGTCACTTGTTATACTGTATTGTTTAAATATCTCTGTTTAATTCTACAGATTATCGAGGGTTGTTAGTGTTTTTAAGGTAGATATACATGTAGCATTAGTATTTTTGCATAGAGCGGATTGATTCGTGCATAAGCTAAGAACTCGAATGCGGATTTTGATCAAATGAATGGATGTAGTGGCTGCTCAACTAATTTGGAATTGCCGAAATGGTGTTTTGGAGTGTGTCTCACTGTGACGGAGTCCGAAACTGAGTTCAATGGGTGCCGTGTACTCCAATACACCTTGGCGTTGTATTACTACCTAGTATGTATTTGGTTTTTGGGTTTGAGTCAGTCTATGCACAACTATGTTGCTATTTGTATGGCTGTTCGCTCACAAGAACTCTGCCTTCCGATGAGTTTGTAAGCTTTGTGTAGGCGTTGAACCTTAAGGGCCGGTTTTTCCATAGTAATATCTTGTCCTTTGCAGATTTATCTTTATCCTGATTCTTGACAAAAAAATGGGCCTTTTTGCTTATTTTATACTTGTGCAAATTAGCCCTTAGTTGCCTCGTGGTCTTAAGGGTAAGCCTCCACTCGTCAGACGCAACCTTTCTTAGACCGTATGGGAGTTCGACTTTGTAATAACTGCCACAAGTGTCCACTAGGTATAGTTAAGTCTTGGGCGAATATAGATGTGTGGGTACCGGTTTTTTAATTTTTTCAGGAAGGAGGGGTGCTGACTTCAGTGTTAGAGATAAAATTACGAATTTTAAGAATCGCGTATTTTTGTTCCTCAATTTTCTGGGCGCCGCCATCTTGAATAATTGTGACGTGTCCTTGGTTGTTTCTATTTTTCTGACACAAAGGGACCTTTATCGCTCTTGAAATAACAAAGAGGAGCCGGCCGAACCATTCACGTCCACAATTATTTCAGATGGCGGCACGCCCGGGAAACTTTGAAAAACTAAAAATAAACGCAGTTCTATAATTGGAGGGAGGGTAAGGTGAAACGAGACGCGCTTGCCCTTTTCTGGGTGTTTGTTTTAGTTAAAATTGTTTTAAAAGTTCTTGCAAGTAGCTTGAAGATAGTTGAGTTGCTTGTAAAAAATATGTTTGACTGTATGAAGTGATTTGAAAGTAGCTATTGAACTCTTGATGACAGAATGCCTCGGACATGGGTTGGTTTACTTGTATGAAAGAGTGAGAATTGTACCAGATAGAGTAGAACTGAAAGATGTTTATCCTCTTAAGATACATGAGCCAGGTCGCACTTTTTTTGTTGCCTTTGAGGTCTCCTAATTGCAAGTAAACCCAAAAAAAGGCATATACACTATAAAATTGAGTCGGCCCCCATTTGGACATGGTTAGAGGGGATGTAGTGGTAGCCTTGTATTTTTTGGGCCGAGTGATCCAGCAAGATGATGGGTATTTGAGATGCACTCACACTCATAATTCCAGGCACTATGGACAGACTGCCAGATCCGTCTTGACACAATATGGGTAAATGCTTTGTCCATATTTTGGGGGTGCCTGAACCGGGGCTTATGGGGGCACTACCACGGTTAGAAGATTTTTTGTGATATTGACTACTTAATGGCGCGTACGGTCGGAATAGTATCGTACGTAGAAGCAAATCGACACGCTGCTGCGTGACCCTTTTGTCTGCTAGTACCATAAAGGTTATTTCACGGAAAAAGGGCACTGGGGAGGGAGGTATTGTTTGTGTCTACTTTGGCGAGGGGCGTGGTCTTTGTGCATCACAGAAACAATAGGGCAGGTTTGAGAATTATAAGGAGAAATCAAAGTAGCGCGTTGCTGGAGGTAGTATGGTATTAAAGTACTACTATTATTATTCATTATGTTTAGCCAATGGCTTTTTACGGGGCATTAGACTAGTTGTTGAGTGCTGCATAAATATTTGGTTGTGCGGCTCGGGTGTTGAGTTTGGATATGAATTGTAAAAATCGGGAAGAACATGTAAACCTCTTCCACTGTTAAAAAACAAAGGTGGTATTGCCCGGTAATTTGTTGTAGAGTTCGTCGCGATACGACGATTAATCGATATGAGTGCGTGTATATCTCGAATGCAGGGATGATGCACTAGTTAGTACCTGTGAACGTAGGATGGGGCCTGCAGTTGATCTATTAGGGATTGCTTCTTATAGAATTATTCGTGCAATCAGTTTCCATCAGATGAGTTATGAGACGGTCAGTGGGGCAATCATTATTAGTATAATGCAAGGCTGTGGTTTAGCCGAGCCATCAGATACAGGGTGCTATCTGAACACCTCTAAGCTAGTACTGATGGCTAGTGGCTTTTGCGTGAGATTCTTCATGCAATCGTTGCCGTGGCGTTCCAGACGGATGCCGTGATGTGTTAGCCTAAATCTTCAAATATGGGGTGACACGATAAAGTTCAATACTTTGGATCCGACGTCCTGTTTATGACCATAGCGAAGGAGTTTTAAGCTCATTTTTTTTTTCAAGAGGCCACGTGGTTTCAGGTGATGTTCCGATACCTAGCTATTGTGTTCATATTTCTGAACGACAGGTGGAACCTTTGCCAAGCCTACAGAATTGAGGGGAAATATTCTTGTTCCGTTCTTGGGGTAACAATAACAACACTCGAGCTTCACATTTTGACAAAATAGTAAAACAAGTTCTCCAAATGTTTTACATTTGTAGATTGTCCGTCATCAGCGCAGTGAGGCAAACTGTCATCAAAGCGAAGACAGTTTTAGAAGGAGGCGGGCCAGGGTCGTGGGCCCACGAGGGTCTTAAGGTCAAAGGGGAAACGTTGTTTCGAGGGGTGTTCACCAGAAGAACGACAAACAAGAGATAAAGAACATGTGTGAAGAGTGGTGGGGGTCAAAAAAGATGGTATTCGAGTTATATGCACGTTGTGGTGTATAGCCACTGTTTCTGCTTGAACCAAGCATGTCATAAGTAGATCGACCCCGGCTAGGCGCACGAACAGAACACGCAGAAAATATCCACTCGGTTCCGGATACTTTAGGTCCTTTCCTTTCAACTCTTTATTTGCTCCAGCTCATTGCTCCTGTTTCTGGGCATAAAAGACAGTACAATCGTTATATGGTTGATTAATCTCGCCAGCATTACCTTTAAACGATCTTTAAAAATGACTCGGAAAACTAAAAATGTCATGTTCTCTTTAATAACTGGTTCTATTATCCTATTTGCATGTGCATGTATCATTTCCAACGCTATAGTCCGCGCGTCTTCTCCCCATCCCATATCAAACGTACCACGTTTACTAGATGAGACTCAAAGTCCACTTCACCTATAATCACTGTTTTTTTCCGCTCCTGTGATGAAATCAAGTAAAACAAAAATTTAAATCAAAAACTCGCATTAAGTGTTTTCCTCACATACTAGGGCTAGAGCTTAGACATAAATTTGTCATTGCTAGCTCTAAATGTTTGCATGGCGAAGCCTAGTAGAATCCTCTTTTTTGATAGTGTAGGAGTGGATTTTAGGATGAAGTTATTAATGTATAGGGAGTGTGTTTGGACTGACGGAACCTTGTCCAGGAACTGTATGAAGAGGTTAGTCACGCGATTGGATTTGAGTAGTGGTTAGGATGATAGTGGTACACATAAGAGTACAAAGTGGGGTTTTGGTAAGCTTGAATTCATAAGTGTACTGGCTACTTATTTTTTTCTCTTACTAGTCTCTGTTTCTTACAGACTTCGTTGCTACATTATTCTGTAAAAAAATATAAAAAGTTTGTTTCGGTTTTAAGTCTTCAATCGATGTTTATGTCCTTAGTGTGTTATGTTTACTTCTACCGCGTCCAACAGTAACTTAGACAGTGAACCGTGAGATGTGGAACACTTACTAATTGAGCCGGTTTTGACCATATTTATCAGAAAAAGCTGAAAGCTTCTAGGATAACCGGTCATTCGAGAATGATGTGTGTATAACAATAGGTGATTTCATCATATCTGCGCGGGACTGACATTATATATTAATTTGTGCTTAAGCTACTTAAAATAAGAGTTCAGTCGTGAGGTGAATAACTTCAAAATATTGGGGAGTAATTTCTATATGCCTATAGGTGCCGCGGCAACCCAGCAACCCGGGTTTCAGGGTGTTCCTCTAGCACACTCCCAACTCTTTTCGAGTTCATAACTAATAAAGTTAGATTAGATGCTTTCGAACTAGCTACCGAAATACTATATTTCTCAAGGGACTGCTCACTTTTAATATCCAATAATTTCTGTTACTTTGCGGACGGTCTTAGATCAAACGAAGTGTTCCTCGCATTCCGCAACGACTTTCTGGGCTGCGATCATTACATTCATGTGTGTGATAGAGAGAATTAATAGCCATCAATTGTACAGCCGGGTAGTACAATCCATATGCCACTGTCTGTGTTAAAGTGCCGCCGACATTGTGTGGAATCGGGCGTGCCTATCTTTGTGTTAAAGTACGTCGTCATGGATGTAAGCGGATAATGATATGAGAGTTTGTGGTTAAATGATCATAATAGTATAGGATATATTGCTTTACCGTGTATGTAGAACCGTGGAAGTAGCGGGACTGGGGAGCGTGCAGCTGAGTGACGTGGAGACGTGAGCGTCGCGAAGGAAGAATTGCCGTTGGACGGCAGAAGTTTCAGAGGAAGGTTGAAAAAAGAGGATATGCTTGATTGTATTGCACAGATTATTGAGGTTGCTCGTCTGTTTAGTGGACAAGTCTACTAGTACATATTGGCTCGGATCCAATCTGACTTCGGTTTAGACTCACTCTCTTTATGCCGGTCCGCACATCGATCGCTAGGGTCGCGGGTTGTCGGCACACAGAGACACGCACGTGAAAAGTTGTTGGAGGTGAGAGCAAACTGAGACAGTGAAGAAAGCGTAGGTACGACAAGTGCCAGCCAGGAATGTAGATCAGCGTCCGTGGCTGTTCCAATGAGATACAACAGAAGGAACCAGCAGAAGCCACACTTGCGCACGGAGTCGACCCGATACACCTCCCTATCATACCCGCGTCTTGTCGCGCACCACGCCCTCTACAGATTGGACAAATAGCGCGAAGACAGCAGATTGGCGTCGAGAGTAGAATGTGAACATCAGATCAAGATCCTATCATCATTACAACTGTTGCCGAACGTGCCATTTGTTAAATAACAACAACAGGCTCACCAAGGACACACGGACTCTTAAGTGTTCGAACTGAGTGCAAGAGCAAGACAATGACTTATGTCGCAGCGTATGTAAATGTTCAGTTTGCGTTTGCGGCCTAAATCTTTGCGATCGAGACCGTTAACCAATAGAGAACATACAGACACCGCATGAAGATAGGTATATATAATCTTCAACCGCTTTCTCAATCTGTCTAAGAACCTGAGCAATACTAGTACGGAGCTGCGTGTTGGAGAAGGTTAGTCTCGTCCTATTTTTCGAACAAAACATCAGGCAATGGTAAAGACTCTTTTCATCAAAGATTTTTTTTTGCATAGCTTAGACGTAATATCGTAAATTGCGTGTGACACCAACTAGGGCACTGACCAGTAAGTTACACATAACGTAATTCGATAGAATAGTCCTGTTTGTTTAGGAACATATCTAGTCTGAATAGTGCTCTCGATAAGAGATTTAGAGGACGGTTCGAAGAGGGTTTGTGTGGGGTAGCGTTTGTGTGGTGTGCCTTGCGGGTGTGTTTTTTTTTTGTGTTAACGCTCCGGATGGATAGAGTTTTAGGTGCATATCAACCCCGAATACAAATCTATATCAGGTAAAATTAAGAACAAGACACCAACGCAGATATATACACCCTATATATTTAGACTGTGCAAGGTGTCATAGGGATGCCGTATGCCCCCAATAGCATAAGAGTATCATCAGCCGATACTCATGCACACTAGCATCTATTAGTATTAGGTATAGAGGGCTAAAGGCTAAGGAAGGGAGGAAACCCTTTTACGGAGTTCTCCTCTTGTACCTGGAGAAAACTACGACAATATATACTGCGCCAATGAAGAATAATACAGTAAGAGCAGAAATCAATACTTAACTCATTTCGCCTCGTAGCCATCTAGGACAAACTAATTGGTGTCAGTGGCTTTCCTAGCCTAGGCGAGTACATAAGACACAAAATCTAAGACACAGCGACCAAATTACAAAGGAAAAGCCTATTCGCACCATATAATCGTTATAGTACCAGATGATAGTCCGACCAACTCCTTCAAATCCTCTTTAAATATGACGAACCGCATGAAGATTCCAGCAATTACTCCAATGAGACTCATGATGTAACAGATCATCATATACTAGTATCAGAATACGTTCGTCTCAGAAGTCCATTAATAGTGACTCACGACAAATGCCCATTTATTGAAAGCACGTTGTCTGAAACTTGAATAGAGGGCTATATGACTGTTACCAACATACATTTATTTTAATAAATCATATATATGAGGCATCACGCAACACTACCGATTTCCATTGTGTTTTTTTAGTTAATATGTAGTTCTTACGTCTACTCATTGAAGTCCGATCTGCTACCAAACGAAGGGAAAATGCCAAACGAACTAAACCATACTAGCAGAACTAGTCAATCCACTATTGACAAAGCCTAGTTCTCGCTAAAAATGGTTGCTATAAAACAAAAAACTAAGTTTATATGGTACCGTAACAAGCCTACGAATTCCTGAACAGTTAACCGACACGTTTATTTCTTGATTTAATCGATACACAACAACCCCCCCCCCCCCCCCCCCCAGCATCCTAAGATTTATCGACCGCACAAACTCCTATGAGCCCTGATTATTTACTTCTTGACACAAGTCTGACTCTCGATTGATGTCATAGATAAATCAGATTTAACAAGTACATACATAGGAGCTATCTGCGTGGTAAAATTGTGATCAGTCAAGACATCAACTAACTTGCACTCAAACTGGATATTACAGACTTGTACTGCTCCAGTGCACAACCTGACTAGCCCATATAGAATCGTCAAAGATCTGTTGTATGAATGAACTACACTACCATCAGTTAGTCTGTTTCAAAAGGTACAAAAGATAGTCCCTTGCTCAAGTTAGAAGCTATCACGAGAGACATGGCCCTTGATTTAGTTCCACCATAATTATCTATCATTCGACATTTCTATCATCCAAAACGATACATCTATGCAGTAGAGGACATCGTGCTGACCAAAGATCTAAAGATTATAATACCATCACTACAAACCATTGACAAACAGTCACCCATCTAAGACCAGCAAATGATAACAGAATAGCTTGCGATCCCCCGTTACTTGACTTATTAACACGCAAGTAAGAAAATCTGTTTCTGATGCAAGTGTAGAAACATTAAGGATCAGATGTCGATCATCCGCCTTGGATTTAAAGAAATCAGATGTAAGAAAGACAAAGCCTCAGCATCAACAGCAAGTTACACGATCTCAGAAGATTCATTTACTCCAAACTAAGAGCATCCATACCAAATTTACTATAAAAATAGCATTTTAATGCTCCATTAGAAGAGTGAACATAGACGTAAGTACAATCGAAACATCCAATCTCAACATTACTAATGCCATAACGGCGCAGCAGCACTGTCTAATTAAGTTGACGATTATGTCATATTTAATACAGTATGACGCTTATTAATCAAATGGACACTTGTAAGACTATCCGCTTGTGTTTATGAAAACAACCACCGCATAGACCAACGTTATGGGATAATAGAGTTTAGGAAGCATAAACGCACAACATTATTGTTCAGGTCAACGAAACAATCGAGATACAGAGGTCACCGAGCAAATATCTTCAAATAGAGACAGCTGCAGACGTAAAGGATTACTACAAATGCTGACATCAGCTTCGCTTTCCACCAGCCCCCCACACACGAAGACCGATATTTAACAACTTCAGTTATATCCTCTCTTCTCTATACTCCAAGAAGTTTTGAAATGTTGTGTAGCCCTTGAGATCTGATGGATCTTGTTGTACAAGCTTGTTGGAGCGATATAAGTCTAGATAGTCGATTATTTATTTAAAAAACTTTCCTATGCAGAGTTTTTTGTAGTACTCATTTGAAGAGAGAAGATGCTAGGCTCGTTTTATTCCTATCGATTCGTACTGGATTATTAAGCCTAATATCAGAAATGTACGACCGCCTCCAAGTAATTCCATATCTCTTATAGCAGCCTTGTTACAGTCATATAGACCAAAACGTACAACGGCTGAGTAACCAAGACAAATCACAAAATAAATATAACCGACTGCTCTTGCCTAGGAGTAAGTAAACATCCGTAGTAATGAGATAAAAGCCCGCAATATTACCTATTTCTGTTCCTTTGAGGAGAACCGATAAATGCTTTTGTACTGCCACTCTGCAAATCTATGGCAGAAAGCCCTTTGTCGTGTACCCTTGCGTGATCGCGGCACTGTCTTCTCAAATGTAACACACTCTCGACTAACATTCCTACTTCCCCAAACTTGCCAGAACACTG
This sequence comes from Platygyra sinensis, assembly GCA_019787425.1. Classification (NCBI taxonomy): domain Eukaryota; kingdom Metazoa; phylum Cnidaria; class Anthozoa; order Scleractinia; family Merulinidae; genus Platygyra; species Platygyra sinensis. The sequence continues at coordinate 80,760 of JAHPZR010003299.1, read as the reverse complement.
CTTACTATAGTGAGAGATAGAGGCGAGTGATTTTTAACTCTCACTGCACGAGTCAATATCTATTTTGATCTTTTTGGGTCACAGTATGTCTTGAAAGAGATCGTTTAGCAGCATATAATGTCGCAAATCGTTCATGAGTAGGAGCACAAGTAGTACGTAATGATCTAGGCGCAGATAAACAATATCCATAGGCCTTCGAAAACAACTCTCGATGGCTAAGAGTTTTGCAACTTGTTATTTTTGCACAGATCGTGACCGGCCACACATAATTCACCCATAAGTAAAGTTCTTTTCACCTACACACGCACTTTATAAACTCATCAAACAATAGTAAAACCAACACAAATCGTCATATTCTGATGTCTATTAAACACAAAAGATACGAACAACCAAACCTGCTTCATTGTAAGCTCACTCTAAAAGAACCATTTACTAAACCCCATATCATAGAAACCCCCTGTTTGACCGGAATCCCACATAAGCCAAATAGTCGTTTTTTTTTGACTCTTGTTATGATTTTCTTTGAGATAACGCAGCCATGTAATTCCTGGTTCAAGTTAAAGCAGAAAACACAACGACGGCCGATGCAAAGACATGATATATGAGACTTCAAACCGCGTTTCAACGCCTCGAAGAGTAGCGAAACTTGTTTCTTCATGAGAAGTCACACATCCTAAAGGTTGTGACACGTACGATGAAAATCATTAGGATGTAATGATATGCTAATGCATCGCCTTTTGAGTGCAAACTCAGAAAAAGCTGATCGAGATAACACACCCCAACCGTTTTATGATATGAAGTAGCCCCCTATCAAGAGAAAATGCATAGAGAACCGATCATGGACCGCTACGAAGTATAGAGTACCGAAATAGCAACAAGCGTAGATTTCAAAAAAAAAGAGCTAAACGACAACAAATTAAAAAAGGAGATACCCAATAAACGTGGCATGACTACATTTAATCCTGTCTTAGGAGTATCACTATTGACTATAGTCGCTTCTTGCTTGGCAGATCGCGCGATGGTAGTGTTCACCATGGAAACGAGAGGATTATTACAAAAAGCCAATTCAAACTAATAAAAACATACCACTGGCCCCCCGACGCGCTTGCCTTATAACGTTTATTGCTTAAGCAACAGCAGACTCAAGCGCACTGAAACTAATAAATAGGCATTGTCGGATATTAAAGCTCTCGAAGAGAGGCGGAGGTATCACGAGCACCCCTAGTTAAAAGTTTTTTTTTTTTTTTTGACAAGGCTAGGATGTATATAACCCTCACACCACTGTCCAGCCATTTTATGCCCGCCACCTCCCCCTCACCCACGTTCGGTACTAAACATCTGTTCATTGGTAATAAGTCCGGCCGACCCTCTCCTTGCTATTTAAGTACACATATGTAACGACAGACACACGACCCAAGAACGATGCTCAGAATGTTATTCCAAATGCCGTCTATTCGACGTACAAGTAGATATGATCTATGGAACAGGTGCTAATTATTCTAGACACCGATTCGCCACATGATTAATAGTACGCAAGAATATCATTCACACACGCGGTACAAAAGTAAGAGCAGAAACCGTCGAAAGAGTATTGGAATCAATGTAAAGGGAACTAGGTCCCAACCAAGGCATCGGTAGTGATGATGTGCATATCGCACGTTCTTGAAATGGGGACTTGCAAGTAGTACCACTTGAACAATGATCCCAAGAAATGAAGAATATAAAACCGCGCGAAGTATAAACTTAGCCTCTTGTGGACGATTTAAAAGAGCTATAAATATAACAAGTAAGATAATTTAAATTGACTTTCCAAACCTCGGGTGAACTCACAAAAAAACACGAGAACACATAAGAGGATAACACAAACACAGAAACCACAAACACAAACTAACATAGAAACCGTAAGTAATAATCTCATTATGATCTTAATAAGTAACAGAACACGATATGAAAGCACTCGGAACAATCGCATCAGCGGAACCATAGGTACGCTATTTAATATGAAAACATACATACATCGCACTTGCTCTAGTATGGGATAAGAGTTTCCATTGCCTGGTTTCGAAAAAAGGACGTACATTCTAGAACCTTCTCACCTAACATCAGCATGGTTAGTATGACAATCCGCTAGTGATATGTTACATAACAACTATTGCGTTAGTCAATTGTTCCCCATTTCTAACGTCGCAGGTCACGCAAGATAACTAGTAAAACAAGCAGATAATATATAAACATGAGAGACCTTTCATAGTCACAGAACACAGAACTTAGAGCCGGGTCCTGTACAGTGTGTAGCCAAAATGACATAGCGAGCTAGCTGTATCGATATTTGATGGACGTTATCCCTATGTTTCGCATCGGCCAGATTCAATCGGTTCAAAAAGACCAAATTAAACTAGTGCTGTCAAAAAAGACTAGAGTGATTAAACGCACATTAACGCAACAATCCACATATTAAGTTAATCGTGCCAAATTACTTTGGCCTGTGCTGAAAGCCATCGCGCGCGGTAAACACTTTCTTGTGTAGACGCTATGAGCTAGTTGCCTATCTGTTGAATTTTCAAGATGCGTGTTTTGTGTGCTTGAAAAACCACCGCCGGACATAACGATACAATGAATCTTAATTCTAACGCAGAACATGAATACTAGGCTGCGAAATGCAGTGCACAAGGGCGATAATAACCTCTTATAATCTTCCACCACTTGCCATGATTAATATTTTGGCCTACGAATGAAGTTGTGTAAACGTCGCGCCAGAGATAACAGTCTCATGGTTCACTATTGCAGTAGCATACAAGTGATAACAGTGACGTCTCTAGTCTACTCAGCTTGCGTAAATTCAGAAATATGCTGAGCAGTATAGATCAGTGGTACACAGATTATTTGCACGCTATCTAGAGAGTCACGCCATTTACGCAATGTCTGACGAGTACAAATTCTGTTGTGACAGACTTGTGCGCTCGGTCACTTAGTACTGAAATACCGTAATGGTCACTTCTAAATATAACCACAAACAAAGGCATAATGGCACAACTACAGACCATTTATGTAGAATCAAAATAAGTAAGGGCATATTAGGTATTATACCAATAAGAAGTGAGTATGCGACTTTACGTGATAGTAGGCTAGGAGAAGCGAAAGCTAGCCTAAAACGTAAATTACGCATTCTTGTAGTCCGGATGCAGAAGGCAGGCACTTGATATAGCCGCGTTAGGAGCGATTACGCGCATTATAATGATTTCGGCCAGTTCACCCACCACGCTGTACAATAGTGCCTATACTAATGCAAATTATTCATAGCGGACAATAGATGTTCCAAGCGCTAATAGTATATAAACAATACAATTCTGGTGGAGAGAAGAAATTGCCTGAAAACTGACAACTATCTACCGAGTCTTAGTATGTATCGCGCCTCATTTTTGTACGAAGTACTTATTATTGAAATCCCACTCATAAAAGACGCAATCGCACATCGTAATAAACCTATTCCACACCAAACAACTGAGGGATATACAGACTCATATTTGTATACAATAAATACAGGTACACTAAGGGTAGACACGAGAATAGTTCGAAACGCCCAAAAAAGACATATTAGGCACAAACACCCACTAACACCAAACAACACAAGAGGACAAAACAAAATAACACCAATAAAAAGCACCCCAAAGGATACAGCAAATAGTCAATAGAGATTAATAAACATACTAGTAATAAACTCCCCACTGGACACTCCACATAGTCATGTACTTATGATGTAGTCATATAGACCTCCAACACAATCAAGTCATCGGAGATATACCCTAGTATCTGGAAATCCCGGACCATAACCATAGCCAATAAAATCAAACGCCCCCACCAAACCCAAAATAAATTTCTACGATAAATAGACAGAGGCATCGCATGATTGATGAATTGAACATGAGTTAGAACAGTAAAACTCTTAGTTAGCCAGGGGACAGTAGAGAAGAAACACCTATGTAGAAAGTCAGGAGACAGTTCGTGCATGTTTCAAATATTTGTATAACGATGATGCATTTCACAACAGTGAGGTGAAAAAAGACCAGTAGATTATTATGACACGAATGGACTGGCCTCGATGCTCATCTATCTATCATGATAACAACGTAAGTAAAGTTGCACTGGATACTAGAGGTGAGAAGCGACTTGACATGAGACAACGCTATCTGATTATAATTTGTAAAAATAAACACTGCACAATAGTGCACATAATATAGACAAGTGTATTACAACCGAGACATTGTTTACAAGATTTTATCACGAGTCAACTTAATTATTTAAAGTTGCGTAAAGGTAATGACTGGCGAAGATATCAAACCATATAAGTTGTCAGCTCGTGAATTTTGTCAGTACGGCTAGAACTATAGAGCTGCAATAGAAGTATAGAAAGGCACACGGGATCCAAAAGTAACTCCGGACGACAGGTAATATATTAGTGATAGCTGCTACGCCTTGTCGGTCGAATGGTCTCAATTCCATATAGACAGTGTCTGTGGTAGTCAACAGAAACAGTGGTATAAAACAAAGTGAGGATAAACGTAGAGAATACAAATACTAGTTAAGAGAACCCGGACGGCTCTCCAAAATGATTATTATACATTCTGCTTATGAATGCAATTATGAAGTGGAAACCTCGGAAAAAAAAGTTCTTCCTTTGATTAAACAATGACACTGAGATGGACACAGACCAGGACCGCTCTCACTAAACTGTAATTAGCAGGTTCTGAGTAGACATATCAATGACCTCACTGCTGATACGAGATAATCTCTCAGAGAAATGGTCATCCATTAAACATTGGTATGACGAACTATGTTTACGAAAATCATTGAGACTTCGGAAAAGTACGACTCAGTGCCCAGATAATCAATGAAAGAATCGAGATGTATACGAATATTAAGTTACCAAGAAACCGCTTTGAACAAGGGAAATCCATTTCCTCAATATGAGTAGGATCCATATGGCCACAGAGTATCCACTGCCTCGATTCAAAATAATGAACACATACACGAATATGAGTATCGACGAACTACCTTGGAAAACTCATATATTTGAGTATTAACTAGAGTATGTAAGAACAAATGTAACTTACGCTATAGAAAAAATAAACTAATAGCCGAGTAAAGAGGCATCATAAGCATGCAATATTGCATATTGCATTATAACTCGTCCGCCCAAAACAAATTTTGATAACGAATATTACATCACCCGTTCATCGTAAGCAGGCAGGTGTGACTTCATCAAGATAAGGAGAGAACGGCATCGTACATCTAGCCGGTTTACTAGACCCTGTATAAAGATGGTATGTAAACACCAAGACTATTAGAAATACTTATAATATGTTGTGTCATCAATTTGTTCAGATATTAGAGGATACATAATATTAAGCAGATATATTATAAGAATGCAGGAAACTAGTAGAATATTATTGGATAATCAGCACATTGGATATACACCCTAACCGGAATTAGCCGTAATTCTGATGGCACTAATAAAAAGTTTCAAGTAATTCTTATTCATAAAAGAACCACGATAGTCCCCGTAGCTAAAAGGGCTCATTTAGCACAATAATAACAGCAATCTCATTGTTAATTTATCTGATTCAACATCACCACAAGTCACACACACAATCTCTCGAACTCAACCCTAGCATGACTTATTCAATCATACACCTTGCAGTTCGGGCGCCACTTTTGACGTCATTTTGACGTCATTAGTTCAACCTAGCTCAGTAATCCAAGACCCCCCAAAACTTTTGATTATGCCATCGAAAGTTCATATTATTGAACGACTCCCCGACAAAGTTCACTTTAGAAGCCAACGGCGAAGCATGGACAGTCATGAGTCGAATCTATGAGTAGCTGAGTCTTCAAACCATATCTAGAACTGTAAGAACATGGACATGCAGAACAGCAAAACCGGCTATACCATACACCATGTACCTAATTACCTAAATATAGGAACCGTCACTTTTATGTTCTATTTGATTGACTATCCGTAGTACTAATAAGACTACCATCAGGTATGCCTCGAATGTTAGATGGTACCCCAAAACAATAATTCATTTTTCTGTTGAATGATTACGAAGATTAGAAAGCGGAACCTACCTACGGTCTGTGGCTAATGAAACAGATAAAGTTCACATTACCAAAAATGCACACTTCGCATTCTGATTATGCATGTGGATGTATAGACATTTAACATTTATGTATATGAAGAATTTTAAACTATTTACCAAAGCCGTACGATCCCATTTAACTGCTTAAATACAATGAGATTACTAGAATCGTATGTATACTCTTCTGCCGCCTTTTTCAAATGATTCAACAGCCAGTGTCTAGCGACGCCATTTTCATTCGCATTATATGCATTAGTGATACGATGACCTAAATGAGGTTGCTATCGCTTTTGCCTGTAATGTAGACTCAAAGGATAATTTGTAGCGGCATCAGAAGCAATATGAACGAAACCTAAGGGAAGGAACAGTCACAATTAATTCAAGAAAAAGTGGAGCTTGTGAACTCAAGCCATAAGAGAAAAAGATTTAGAAGCCACACTAAAAATACGCTGACTCTTGTACTGGCATTAAATTACAGACTTTATTCTCCAAAACATTTCTAATTAAGGCGCAACCACTCTTTACTGTGACAAAAAATGTATAGAACTAACGTTAGAATTGCAAATATTCACTATAGTGGTGCGTGAGCAGTGTTAGTTAATGTTGTAGATCATATCTTTGTGTTAGATAGTGAGTGGAGGGGTTCCCTTCCTTACCAAGGACAAAGCAAACCGATCGCGCATAAAAGGCATAAGCGAAGGCTCAGATTTCGCCAAGTAAATGCAATAACACAGGCCTATTATTGGAAGCTGAGGTTTACCCAGGTTTTACGTCACCTTAAGAAATATTAATTATGGAATAACGCCTAAGGCGTATAGACATCAGAAAAAAAGACTCCTTGGAAGAAAGCCATTAGAATATCGAGGAGATTTTGAACCTCAGTATGTATGCATAATAGAAAACAGGGTACGAAAAAATACTATAGAATTGAACCCAAGGTATCGATTATTGTCAAAAGCACCTATTAGGGGGAAACTATCTGCATAACTAGAGCAAGACAACATACTCACAAACAGTTTCGCGACTAATCACTTAAAATAATATAGCTCTAGACACATAGGCGATATCTGATATTTGCATGCATACAAGTCACGTATTGAAGTTGCTTACCTGGGACAAGTCATTGATCGCCGTAAGCTATCCAATTTGTATAAATTCATTTATATAAAACTAATAGGAATATACTGAATCAGAATGATTCCTATAACTAACGACGTTCATATTATACACACTAATATCAAGCTAAATGCATTGTGCAAGCAACCACTATTTGGTATTGATGCGTTCTAAGGAAATCGGTTCATTGATGCGAGATTAATTTCAGCGACATAATAAAAGGATAAACGATAACCTATTGTAAACAAAACGCTGATGTTAGCCATAGACAACACATTATTTAGTGCCAATTACATCGAACTACAGCTAACCGGCTATCCATGTTGGGCGGCGTCACTTTTCCGCATACACACGCTACCGAGACGATTAGAAAATAGATATAAAAGTTCTCATGTAGAAAACAGAAATAACGAAACAGTAAACAAGGTAAGTATAATACCACACAACCATAATATCAGCTAACTAGCAAACGTACGATTGGCAGCTCTAAAAGGCACAAATCAAGAAGCATGCAACAGGTCACATATACAGAAAGAGAGAGCTACGCAGAAATTATTGCAAGATCTCCAGCATAGAAAATCAAACCAAAGGCATTATTCTCTATAGATATGCACGATAAGAGAATAGTATGCTACGTAAAATGATATTAGTTACATAAAAATTCTCATCTAAACTCGAATGCTAATTGTCAAATGAGACATAGTCATTTTTAAGGAACCAGACTTATCTTCGATAATATAATTGTAACGACAAAACATGAGCAAGTACAAATATCCTCTATGCTACGATCTACTATTTTCTGTTGCTCTGTAGTGATGCCTTACCACTAAACATACTTGTTAGCGCAGCTTCAAGCAACTTGAGATCTTTTTTCAACTAGACAGACAAGTTCAGAGGATACAACGAGACAATAGATATTTTAATTCAGAATGGCCTAATTATTTTCATTTCATATATGGAGTGAAATTGATCCTACGAAAATATAGATATCCAAAAACCCACCCACCCATAAGATCAAAAAAATTAAATAAATTATCTCATTTTTGTTACTAAAGATAATAAGTTACACATATACAATATTAAAATGGCATTCTCAAAGTCGATATTAAATTAATTTTTACGAAAGCATATCCTGATTAATTAAAGCTGAAAGAATATGTCACATGTATATGAGTTTAACTCATCCTACTATGATAAATTAGAGAGTTGCTTCTAGAGTGACAACAAGTAAAAATAAAGAAAAGTAAATATAATGATGTTAATCTGTGTTATTCAAGGTTGATATAACTCCCATAATAAAAGGAAAGATAACATGAACTAAACAAAAGATTGAATAATGGGATTTTGTTTGGATTTTATATATGTATCTTTAAACTGTTAATTTTTCCATCTATTTATATCAAGTTGGACTAACTAAAATCTTGTTATAAAATCTCGAGTTATTATAGGGAACCTCTGCCCGCGCCAGTATCCGCCCCAGGGACCGAACCCCAGACTGTGACAGGGTCGCTTATAAGCAGGAGGAAAATTTTTGGAGTTTTTATTTTACAAGACAACAAATATACACTGAGTTGGGGATAAGACTAGTTAACCCGCAATTGAAATACGGTTCATGGTACATAGGGCTTGTATTTTCTTCTCACGTCAATTTATGCTAGCAAACACAAATGCCGAATCAGAAAATGGCGCGATTACCTTGCATCTTATATTTTTACGAGTTCAATTCACCGTCTATTGGTGTTTTCAGAACACATGCATGGATGTTAGACTCGAAACTGGGAAAGTTTTGCAAATGGTAAGTGAAGAATTTCCGCCTACATGAATAAACAGTGTCGCTTCACTGAACGGACGCAATAAACTAGAGGTTTTTTCTAAGTCGTTTATCTATGTTTTGATTTGCAACTGTAATTTTGGTAACTCTACACAAGTTTTCCGAATGGAATTATAGTTTCCTGGGAATGACACATTTAACGTTGTAGTTGCTATTTGACGCTTCACAAGAGTTTTACTTCTTGAGATTATCAATACTTTCTCGGTTCATTAGTTCTTGTGTATGTTCCATACGTTGTCTTGGAATATTAATGGCAGAAAGTCCGACAGTGGAATACTACTAGAAAGAGTGACTCCTGTTCATGGTAAGTCTCATGCGCTTGTTTAGTGGTCACTGGCTTTCCCATAGGCCTACGTCACAGTCATACTAGTCCCTTAACTTTTTTTGTCAACTGCGGTTTTTTCTTAGTCACTACTGCACGATCGTCAATTTTCTTCAATTGTTTATTGGCTGGAAACCACGATGCCTTGTCTACAATAATAGCACGTGTGTCTTAATGAGATAATGGACTTTCTGGGAAAACAATGTATAACGAAATTTATAGGTATTCCCTCACAAATTGCAACATCCGCGCATCCTTCTGCGCACAATTTATATGGACTACGTCATTAGCCGCGCCGCGTGCACGCGCTTATTGAAAAACATGGCAGATTTGGGCCTTGAGATGAGCGCTTAAGTCAGTGAAGGGAAAAAGTGGCTGACGTTAGACTAGCACCCACGAGCATGGGCACCACCAAACTTCTAGTAGTTTATCACGTCATTGTAATCGGACTTATCATAATAGCATTTGTCGTTGGCGAATATGTGACCAACCTGAAATATTATAGTATATCCTATATGTTACTGTTGGAAAAATTGAATAAATAACACGAAAATAGCAAAGATACTCTGAACTGGGGACCAAAATCGAAGCAAGGTAACTTTTCTATATTTGCCCTATGGCTAAGACAAAACTGTCAAGAAATGCCTAGGTTGAAATTTATGATTTGGTATCACAGAGTATCAGACTATATGCTGTCCTAAGGTATCAAACTTAAAAAAAGTTTTATTTAGTGTCCGGAACAATGTGCACTAACTGAGCCTCCGACGTTTAAATTAATGCGTGTTGTACTAGCCGAAATGTCGTCTGAGTCACAAATATATTACAAAATTAAACATCTCTGTTGGGAATTGGGTTGCTCTAATAAGAACATTAACTTAATTGAGTAAATGCCAAAATGGGTCATTTTCAAGCCGCCTAGCTGCCTCTCCTAATGAGTATTGTGGCCATTCTCTCCCCTTTTGTTATTTCTAAATTTTGAAGTTCTCTATCTCACTTTTGCGTAAGGAATTAATTCAGTTTGTTTGTTGACATAAGTTTGATTACGAAAAATCTAATTTGTCATAGTTATTTATTTCTAGGGCGAAAATACCTTATATGTAGGTCAATGATTCTACTTATTTCTTTGTTTCGACTCGTTTTAAAATGTATCAGTCTAATTCATGTCATCAAGCTCACAAATTAGAGTTGTATAGATTTACTACAGACACTTCCTTTTTAAAAATGTGTCAGAATCATTATTGAAAAACTTTGTCTAAACTTTAATAGCCAATCGAAAAAAGGACCAACAAGGCGCGAAGCGCGCAGACAGCTTCATTCGATTGGAGAATTTTACTGCCTTCCGAACACTTATTTTCCGACAGTGAGGTTCATTTGCTGAGTATGCTTGCAAACATTTAAACAATACAGAAGTTTCAAGAAACGAATTCTTAGTATTTAACTAAGTGGATCCGTTATTGAATTTTGTAAGATAACTCGAACTGAGTGGCAATGCAAACCTCATTTGTAGAAATGACAATTGTTCACCAATGAAATGTGTGTGAAAAGACACACTCGGAAAATGATGCCAGTGAGACTATAAATCTAGAGAAAATGTAGGGTAAAAAAATGTATGGAAAACCAATAGATGCACGTGTCAAAAGTTAGGCGTGAATATTTATCACAAGGGGAATATTGATTCCCCCCCGCATCATGACTTCTAACATCGGCGCTTCTGATGGTTTTCTATAGTGAAGAGTAGGCTGTCAAGCCGAAAATACTGGAACAGCGAAAAACGGAAACACTCGGAATGTCCGGAATGCTAAAGATCGTAATTTATTATTAGAATCAGGTTAAAATACCAACGAATTAGAAGCAGCTGTTTGTCCTCGACATTGTATCTTGCCTGTGACTTGATTGCCCAGAGCAGCAATGCATGAGCCTATTTTAAGCAGGGCATATTGAGAAACAGATGACCAGTATAATAATTGGGCATTATATTACATTGTGCTTATGTAGAAAGGATCCTAATGGCCCACTAGTATAGCCCATAATTGTAAATTTTGTGACACCATGAGACTTCGTGAGAAAAGTAGGCAACGACACATTTAAACAGGAGAGACAAGCATCGATGGCCATGTGTATCGGACATGTAAATAAAGGCTGTAGTTTAAGTGTTCGCATTTAGAACAGAAAGCTTGATAACTTCAAGCGACAGAGATAAAATCTTCATTAAATAGCACGAAATATTTTTGTGGGGACTTTATGGATTTAATACCATAAGAGTGTATGGTTCCAACTTAAATAGGAAAAGAACCACAGTTATGTACTTGCACTCCACATTTCTTCGATTATTTATAGGCAACCTTTTCAGCAAGATAGGAACTCATGATTGCGACGTTAGCTCTTTTATTTTTTTTTTTTTTTTTTTTTGCCCCTATTCAGTTCGCCTTCAAGTCAATAAGTTGATTCATGATAAGTCGATTATCATTGTATGAGGACCTGAGAAAACAAAAGTTGGGAAGCAAATGAGCTGCTCCCACTGCTTCGTTGGTTGTAGCATTGGATAGCCATGTCACTAACTGACGCCAGCGGCTCAATATCAAATTGGCAACAGTCATGACAATGCATTGTTCAGATAATTGCTGCTAGGTTGCAGTCATCTGCTTTGGTATTTTTTTTCGAGAGTATAACTTAAAAATGACGCCATAAATTGTGCGCAGATTTCATAATGTGATAATTGCTGCAGGATGCAGAAATTGTTTGTAGTCCAATTAATAACCTTAAAAGATAAAAAACATTTTTTTCCCAGAAAAGACACACGTGATTTGAGAAAAGCCAACGATGTTCAAGTGACATGGTTGAGGCGGATGAGGGAAATAATCGTTTAGTAGATAGAATGCAGGCTATAGGGGAAAAGGACCAAAAACAAACCGCCAAACCCAATACTACCCAGCCTCAGTAGTAACAGACTGTGGATGCTTACCGTTTTTGAGCTAGATGAAATCCGATTTAATATTTCGATCGTTTGAAGACATAGAAATAAAAGTAAAAAGGTAATGTTACCGAGTGAGGGAAAATTTCCATTCAAGGAAAATTGTGGAAAGTACCTTTCCGAGGTACCTACCCTTTTATCCGTTACCCGGAACGAGTTTATGTTGATGGATCGTGTTTTCGGAAACGGTTTTGTGAGTTGGGACGCGGAAATTTCTACCATTCCTGCAAAACTAACTTCTTTCCAGTATTTGTTCCGAAAATCTAGATCGCTTCAAAATCTGCTATGCATTTTGCTGTAAAAGGGACGCAAAACTGACTGGTACAGCCAAGAAAAACACGAATTGCAAAAGAAGGTAATCCAGCCAAATTTTACGATTAATCGGAGGTTTGCTTGGTTATAGCGCATATGCTTGAGCGAACCCAACATGAAACCTACTAAAATGTTCACTAACGAGTGTTCGATTAGGCGTTAGATCATTGATTTCTGTCTTTTACTGTGTATGGTCAGTACTTTCGGCCTTTATACATTACAACAAATTGTATAATTTGTGGCACAACAAGGATAATATTTGATTTCTTTAGTCCTTTTTCTCGTCTCTAACTTGCTTGTAATGATTTTCGCTTTTCAAGGTTTATGTATATGACAGAGACACGAATCGATTTTGTCCCATACAGCCAACTCCTGATAAGTCAGAGGTCACGATGTCTAGGAGGGACAGGCAGAAATCGAATCTTGACAGAGTAATGACTGAGCTTGCTTATTATAATACGTAATGTTCAGAACCCATCCAAATTTGTTGTAGTTCAGTAATTATACTTGTGTGAAGATATTCATGACATTGAGAATACTCAAATAAACTGTACACATTATATCGTTCTACTTTTTTTAGATTTCTTGTGATCACTTCATTTGGGACAAAAAAAAGACAAAACTGAGTAGATATGCATTTTCAGTATGTTATTAATACTAGTGTTTTATTCGTCGAGATTTGTTGTCTTAATCAAGACTATTCTTTTTTATTTATGTAAGTCTATTGAATAACGAAAACATTTACATGGTGTTAATCAGTGTGTTGAATCGGTTAATTTCTGGGGGAACATTTACACTTCCTACTTATGAAGGCCGACACTATAATATAAAGTAGGCAACGATAATTATGAAAAACTATGATCGTTGTATCTGAACTTGATCATAAGTCTGTGAAATAAAAATGGGTTATATTTAATCATGTTGATACGCACTAATGTTTATTATGCTTCATCTAACAAGCCAGGGCACGAGCAAGAATATAACAAAATAAATTATTGTGTTTCTGCCTCTTGTCTCTTAACTACACCTATTTTCGAAGGAAAAAAAAAAGCAGACGTTCTAAACAATGAGACAATTGCATATATTAGGTTTTTGAAACATAATGTTACCTACAGTGCATTTCGGCAAAATTTCTTGTAATCCATTCCTTCATTTTGTCTTAATGTTATAGGGTGGATAGTAAAGCGCAAAAGTTATTCGTATGCTCTTTCTGTATTATTACGTCATCTAGTAATTGGCAATTAATATGGACTTGCAATTCGTTACGTTTTTGCATAGTACTTAGTTCAGATAACTTAGCCATTGAGTATTATGTCGGTTGTTCCAAAGAACCTTAATTTGCTAATACTTACTGGTCTGCTGTGGGCTGGTATAACGTGAGCTGTAAAGTAATGTAAAAAATAGAATAAAAGTTGGGTTTGGAGTGACTGGTGTTAAACAGCCTGTTTTGCTTTTTTAAAATTTGTGTTAGCTATAGACGAATAAGTCGCATTATCTCAAAGCGATATTTAAAAACACGGCAACATATTCTAAGAAATAGGTCCTGTCGCTCCGAGATGCACTGGCTTTATCACCTGATTGTAAAGACAAAAACATGCATCTAATCTTTTTTATTATTGAGCCTTTAGAGAAGAATGACATTAATTCCTAGAGTAATTATTATTATTTACTGATTACTACAAAAGATATTGATTGAATGGAGAGACTAAGATTTGATCGTACGCGTCATAATACATTCATATACGATAGGAATATTTGTATGCAAATCATGATGATCTCAATACTAATTTGAATATCCGAGGAAATGTTTGATTGGTTTCTTGGCACTCACTCAGTATCGATTCATACTAAAGGTAAAGTTCATTTTTCGAATGTTAACCTATGTGGAATATGAATGGATACCTATAAATATTATGTTTTGAATTTTCGTTTGACCGATGTTAGCATCATTTATAGTCATTGGTAGGTTACTCAATGATTGTGAATATTTTAAGACCTCACGGATGTTTGTGTATGTACGGCTTTTTTGTGGCTACTACGCTTTAGGGACGTTTTATTGAACAGATATATAGATAGTAATATAATTAGCTTAAGTTTACAATGCTTGATGTTCCAAAAGGATGCCGTATGTTGTTAGTCAGTGTTGTGCGAATACACATTTTAGCTTCTTGCTTTGTGCTCTTGATCTAGTTTAGCATTGGAGCTTACTCTAATAAGGGAAACCTCATTCCGACGTCCACAGCCACAAAGAAAGTCATACATTGTTTAAACATTAGTCCCGTGTAGTTTTTAGCATTATTGAAGTTATATTGATGTGACTCTTCCATAGAGCACAACGATTAGGATTTTAGGATGCTTCTTTTCCCAGTTTATTTTTTAATGGAGTGCTTATAGATGGTATTGCATATGAAAAACGACAGAAGGTGTTCATGATATTCGACTGTACTTTGTGTTGCTGCAAATTTCCTGGCGCCGCGATCTTGATATCGTAATATAGTTTCGAAATCGTTTCGTGGTCTTAGGTTTTCTATTGTTCTGTGAGCATCCCCAAAGACCTGTTTGTCTAGGTAAACAAAAAGGCGGCCAACATTTTTCAGTCCACCAATTATTCAAGGATGGCGGGCGCCCGGGCGGGCGGGGGGAACTTTGAAAACAAAAAATAAACTGATTCTATAAGTTTTCTATGTGATACTTAATGTTAAAATCGTGTCAGCACTGACTATTGTCTGTATTTTCCAGTTAAAACTTCATAACAAAGATTTGATTCTAAAAAAACTCTGACTTGCTGTAGTGATTTGAAGTTGTAAATATGATTCTTGTCATGCGCTGCAGAGAGGTGGATGGGTTCTTTAAATATGATCGGAAAATTCAAAAGAACTATTTGTCCTCTAAATCGATTTGGCTACTGGAGTTTTTCTGAAGATTTGCCAGTACATATTTGACAAAAGAACACTAAAATGACGGCCATTTATTGTGAATAAGGGCGTATGTTACCTGATCACTGCGATTGAATCTCCAGATACGAGCTGATTTTGGTTAGTTGAAATCCATGCACTCATAATATCACCAGTTATTATCGATGGCCAGCTGCCGTTTTGACCTATAAGAACTTTGTCATTATTGAACAACCGATGGCAACAAAAAGTTTTTGTCCTTATAGTGAACGTGATATTGACGTCAAAATGACTCAAAAGTGCCCGCTTCCCGCTCGCCCTTGCAGGTTACTTGAATAACCCGGGGTGGAGGAACTTGATTGTGTCTCAGCTGTTTGGTGTATTGAACGTAGAAGATAAGATATATCACAGAAGAGGAGTTTGGACAATGGCAAGAAGACCAAATCTACATTATAAGTAACACTGAGGGAAAACGTTTTGTGTATTTTGTGTACACGATAATAAAATATACTGAACTTATTTGACATTGCGTCGGTCTTTCGCTTTTAGTTGTGTTATCCTAGACCTGTGTCAGATTCTATGGCCCATATTTAATATCTGATACTTTACGTTTATTTACAGCCGTCTATTAAATGAAGTGTGCTACAATATTTCTACTAATCACAAATGTATACATGTCGTGAACTACATATTGACTATAATAACATCTAATCGTGGTTTTACTAATCAGTCATTATTAGACAGGTGTATATTAACACCTGTGTACGTCTGTATTATCGATGTTATAGGCCAAAAACGCTGCTACTACGTTCCGTAGCGTCGAATAGCATTCAGTGAAGTATAACATTCTTCCAACGATATTGCAGCATTAAATTCGAATTTACTTTTGTTTTACCTATCATGATTTTTTATTGTACTATATTTGTAGTCTTGAGCATTTGTGTTTTAATCTTTCTTAGGATACCAATCCAATTAGCTTTGTTACAAGGATGGTTAGTTTCGACTATCTAGTATTGATGTTTACATATTTTGGAACGAGCAAGTGTGTGTGTGAACCTGTGTGCTTCACAGTTCCGCGTACAAGAATTGCAGGTATAATAGTATTTACTTCTTCCGTGCTTGTTCACAGTTGCATACCGCAGAGTAAGGCAATACCACTCTCGTATGTTATTCGCTTTCATGCCATATGTTAGTTACGTGTATCAAATACATGTAATAACATAAATGGTTTTCGTCCTAAGGGATGTTCTTACATTTTTTAGATTTTCCACCCACGCAGGTGGATCCAAATGTTGCAATCCTAAAGCTTAAAATCAACATTGTTTAAGCCTGACAGTGCCATTGGTTCTTTGATGGACTTTCCCTACCTAAGTGTGTTGTTAAATGTTCTATAGACGAACTAAACTTTTTTATCGTATATGGTACATCAAAATTGACTGATATCAGACATTCATAACAAAGATTGAAAACATCGGTGACTAGCGTTCGGTCAGTCCACATGTATTCGACGATGGTATTCAGTTATCATATCATCTTGTTAGATCCCCACTTGTTGTTTCTGTTTGATACCAAGCTTGGATTGTCGTTATAATGTAGTGTTCGATTTCTGCCGGCGTTGGAGAAGCGCAGAAATTATAGTTGAGATCACCATCTTACCCCTGTATGCCAATAAACCCCTCCGGTTTGACTGCATACTTCGCCGTCGTTCTTTATTTGCTATACTTCTATTGCTTCAAGATCGTCATCACTATGACGTAGTCATGTTCTGATAAATAGACGATCAAGACCAAACTTTATTCATGTGTTTATGTGAATACGTACTGCCACAAGGTTCTTTTCTTTTTTATTTTTTTTTTTATTTTTTAGTTTCTCATTACCTTTTCAACGACTCCCTTTAAAATCAAGGATCCGGGATAAAAAAAACTTGTCATAGTCTCTTTAAATAATCTGCTATATATTATTTCTCTATTTGCAGGATTACTTGTACAGCTATAGGCGTTCTCCGCTTTACCAGTCCAAAAAACTACACGGTTTTTTGAATGATACGATGTTGTAGTGGTGTATTGATCACGAGTCCTACCCTTTGTACTTTGATACATTTCACTGTTTTTTTCCCTCCTTTGTGAAAATCATTGTTTGGTAACAACTATTATTATATGCAGTGAACTCAACCATACCTAGTTGCTTTTTTTCCTCCATTACTGTAATATTGAAATGCGCATAATACTAAAATTTTATCTCGACCATACCGTCTTGTGTAAATTTCATTCTAATTATAGATCCCTGTTCGAGTCGGATTTATAATGTATTAATGTATGTTGAGGTTTTTTGGTTTTTGTGTGGCATTTCGATGAAGATTAGTCTACCTTCGATGTGTGATTTTGATTGGTTGTATTATATGTACGGGACTATAGATACAAGGGTCAGTTCATGGGTTCAAGTAGGTTCTATGTAGCTATTTACTCTATCTATGTCTATACGTGTGTTCATCCCTTTGTTACTCTTATTTTTGTACTAATTTATTAAGTTGTTTTCTGTTCGTTTTTATAATTGTTGTTCACGATGTGTTTTGGTTTAGGTGTAATATATTAAGGGTAACCACGTTTTTGAGATGTAGAAAAAAAGAAAAGCCGAAAAAAAAGAGGAGAGAAGAGTATCAGGAAACCGCTGGCAGGATTATTGATTTTTTCGTTTTTTTTTTTTTATAGCCAAAAATATGTTGTGTTCTATTAGATGGTAACTGCCCAGAAAATATGTTTGCTATAAAGCATTTAGGTCAGCTTGTTCGGTGTTGAAGTGCCTCAAAAAACCTTGGTTTGAAATTGATTCCCATGATTCTATTTACCGAATAGCAACTTGTATTCGTCCTTTCCTAACACGCTATGTCACCAAACAACACTAGAAATAATAAAAAAAGATTAACTTAGATCATGACTTTTTTACTCGCTTAAATGAAATCCAAATCACGCCGACACAGATACAAAACACACTCCTCTACCTTTTAATACCATCCAACAAATATGGCACTTTCTAATAAACTTTATGTAGAAGTCAATTAGTCTAAAAAAAGGTAAGACCTTGAGGCTCAACTAGGTCAATTGGAGAAAGACAATTCATATACATTACACGAATAAATGTCACATTACACAAAATGGTGTCCCAGGTTCCTAACGGAAGCAAAAGCAAAGCAGACAACACAACACAAATATCGAATCAGCACGGGGCACAGCCAAACTTTCAAAGCGATAAGTATATAAGTATTAAGCAATGACATGACGTGCACCAAGCAGCCAGCATACCCTATAGCAACAGTTCAGGCATTAAGTGGCTATTTATTTAGTATCAATTCTAATGCATCTCAAGCAAGGGAATTAGTGCCCGAAATAAATAAGTCCACGAAGTTTATGTTGTCTCTGGTGCATATATTTTTATAATTAGTGCATGTATTTAAAACGTTTCTATAATTAACCGGGAAACCCCGGCCCCCCATATACAAGAGAGTAGTGCGGTAAAAATACTGCTGGGTTTGGCAAGCTCTCCAATTTGTTAATATCAAAGGCTCCACTCTTTCCTTCTTGTTTATATGGGTATATACGTTTTGTTTCAATAGGATTTAAGAAGACCAAGGGAACTATTAGTAGCCCCAACTATTGTTAGTTCGTGATTGGAGCGTTGTTGTGTGTCGGGGGGGAAGTCAAATAATTGAGAAATTATTATTCTTGTTTGTGTAGGCAATTAGGGAGTGTACAAGTGACCCCCACCCCCCCCCCCCTATAATGCCCCCCCCATTATATACCTTGTTCAAGGCACCCCTTATAATGAATGAATGGCCATATTCAACATCTTGGAATATATGATTAAGATCCGATGTGCATGACCTTTCACAGGACGACTCGCACCCCCCTCCCGCCAGCACCTCTCTAACTGCAGCTCTCCCCTTTAACTTTTGACTTTTATTCAAAATTTTTTCCATACCAATGTATATTAAATAACTGCGATTCAGGGTCCCTTACATTTTTTTTGCGCGGCGGGGGAAAGGAGAGAGGAGGGGTACTAGGTACAGGCAGATGGGTACGCCTGATACAATTACTTGACTATTTGTCTGTTGCTAGTCCAGAATCTGGACTTTTTTCTGATTGGTCGAGAAACAAAAGCGTACTTAGAACTGAGCCATGATTGGTTTCCTTTGTGGCGGTGTGATTTCCGGTAAAAAAAATCACGCGTGCTGATGAAATTCCGTCATGACGTCTGATGATGCGAGCGAAGAGAGCGAGTTTTTTGTCAGCTTTATTATAAAATGCTTCTCCTCAGAGTTTTGTTCACAAAACTCTCAATGAGTAACAAATAGAATGCATTCATAGAATCGCATGCCATGGGAGAGATGTTTTGGGGGTGCTACCGACAGGATTAGGCAAGAGCGCTATATATGTATTACCTCGTTTTCGTTGACACGTAGCCTGCGAACGCAGACGTATTTCCGGCTGTCACTGTTTCCGCCGAGAGACAACCGACAGCCGGAAATACGTCTGCGTTCGCAGGCTAGTTGACACGCGGCTTTCGAAAACAAAATAAACACCCGCGGAAGCGTTTCCAAAATTTCCGTCAATCATACAAGTTATCGACAGATCGGATCGAAATCCACCAATCACAGCCCGCTAATATGACGTAAAGAAGGTCTGAAGGTCACACTAATGGCTGTGATTGGTGGATTTCGATCCGATTTGTCGATAACACACAAGACTTCCGGTAATTCTGCTTGGTTATCCGGAGATGGCATCGCCGACATTCGCGCTGACAGATATTTTAGGGGGCGGTAGACAAATAGTCAAGTAATTGTATCAGGCGTACCTTCCCGCCGCGACAAAAAATATAAGGGACGCCTGATCGCAGGTTTTATATATTAAAAAGTAGTCATTGTTTTTTTTTTTGTAACAAGCTATATGGGAAACAAGAAGTCTATGGGACAAACATAAAGTATCTCTGAAACTGTGTAGCAATTCCCAGACCCCTTCGAGGGGTGGCCACCATTATTTAACTTTAGGCGGTATGCTTTTTTTTTTTTTTTTTAATACCAAATCTAAGGTCCCTTTCCCAAAGCTTTAATGAAAGATTTCTAAGCATAAAGCTTTATAAGAAATTATGGTGTGACGTAAAACGCGACAAAAATCCAAATAACGTGTGTATTGGCCTAAAGCTTCATTATTTAGGGCAAACAATATTTTATGAATTTTATCAGATACGAATGAAGTGATAAAAATTTTTTGTAGATAGAAGATGAACTATATTCGATATCTTTTCACACCGGGATGCACATCAAAAGGACCAAGGGATGACTTCAAAGGGAACCGTCACTGACAAACAAAAAATGTCATGTTGTAAGGAGTTTTTCACGAATAGAAATTTACTGACAACAAAGTTTATACAGTTGTAGGGTAAATCCTTAAGACCCTACCTAAATGATACTTATTGCACAGAGAACACTCAGTAAGTACAATATGAACTGGAAAGCGACAGAAAAGACTTGGGATTTCTCACGCACCGTCTCTACACTTTGGCCGCCCATATTGGGAACTGCCCGAACATTTTTAGCTTGTTTTTTTCGGGAGCTGATCGGCTGATCAGTCTGGTTACATCTCGAATATAATTAATTGAAAGTCCCTTTCGCAGTTCATCTCTTTTAACCGCGACCCGTTTAAAAACTCCGCTCGGCGGGGGGGGGGGGGGGCGCGTTCAAAATAAGAACATGGGCGCCGAACTTCAAATTAATTCCATCCATCTCGCGCTATTGCGGTGAACAAAATGCCCATGTGCTATTTCTCTTCGCTCGTAAGTGGCGCCCGGGGAAAAAGGCTCACGTCCATAGCCAGAGGGACTATTTTCATTAGATCCCCTAGCGATGCTCTAAAATTAAAAGAGGCAGAATTAGTTTTTTTTTCATTCGCCTTCCGTTAAAAATGGGAACTGATCTATAAATAAGCAATGGGCCTTGCTCAGAATAAAAAGAGAAAAAAATTGCCTCAAATGAAGCACTGTCACGATCCCTGTTTCGCACACTTTGAGGCACCCCGTGTTTGGTGAAAGTGCGTTACACCAGAGAAACTATACATTTCGCCAAAGCGATTTTGAGCAGACGTCGCGATTAAACGAGCATTCCGTTTTTCCAACTTTGTTCCAACACACACACAACAAAAGTTTTAAGCCTAAGCGCCGTCCGCGAGCGCCGAAACAAAATAGAGCTCTACCACGAAGAGGTAACCGCTAAACCTGATATGACCTTTTGGGCCGTGAGTTACTTTTCTGCGCGAGCAGGCCTTTAAACATAGATACTCTTTCGCCATTCACAACATTCGTATTTTGTTAGTTTTAGGCCCTCAATCACATATTTGGATGTCCTGCGAATAGTCCTTCGCAAGAGTTGAGAAGCAATCACAGCAGGCGAAAGTTCGCACTTGTAATTGCCGTGCCCAATTTGCTTTCACTACCCGCTGATCGTGGAGGTAGCCTACCACAGAGATGTCAGTCGCTTCTGTTTATTAATTTCTTTTCGGAGAATCCTACAAGAAATTGTAGGCAGACGGCCGGTGTGTGTAAAAGTGCAAATTGACTGAGTTTTTTCAACGAACGCGAAGAAAATTTCTTTCACTAACCGTCTAAAGTTACTAAAAAAAGATTCGTTTCTTGGTAGTTGGCCGCTACGAATAAATCGTTCATAAATAAGTTTGCATTATTGATAGGGCTGAATTCAAAGTTTTACACACGATGAGAAGTTAAACGTGTATGAAATCCTTTTGCAAAATTTGTGAACAGCTGGGACTCCCACAACAAGAGAAGGCCAATTTGAGGCCGGTCGATCATCTGAGTCAGTGGGGCACCGGAGGCCGTGAGAACTCTCCTGAGACGAGCGATAACCGTTAGACTAGCAAGAGAGACAAAGGGATATCAAACAAACATCACCCGTACTACTTTGCATGTAACCATGGATAAAACATTATACTTCTTCTCTCTAGTGTCCGGACAAGGTAATTGTATAACAGACTATTATGTGGAACTCAGAGAAAGGTACCTGGCCAGGAAACCAAGGAAAGATCCAAATAGATTGGTTTTAGCCTGAGTGTCGGTAATATTTGCATTGTTTCGTTCCCTATTGAAAATAGTGGATGGTCAGTTACTGTTTGGGATGCCCATGTTCGATTGAAAGAATGGTTTTATGCAGCGTACTCTAGCTCGAACTCTTACCAATTGTTGTGTTAATGGATTTTAGCAGAAAATCTGACCACGCGTAAGCCATTGCGGGTTAGGCCACAGAGGTAGGCCATGGCACCTATCACACCCCATGAGCCTAGGCCATGTGGCCCTAACCACCACGTTGTCGTCCACTACCCGGTGGCAATCAGAGAAGATAATAAATGTAATGGCGTGCGCTTGTTCTTTGAAAATCTGTTTACAGAATAATTCGCGTTATCTTGTCGATTTCTCCACTAGTGTGGCTTGTAATTAAATGATTCGATCAATGAAGCAGAAGGTAGGGCGCCGTGGTCGCGGGGGAATGTTTATTTGCTCCACAATTGAGGCAAAACTGTTCAGAGCATTGCAAAGACAGGACCATTGGTAAGGATACAGAGACTTAAATTGGGACCATTGAGGCAACTAAGATGCTGTGATCTTTTTAACTCCTAAACGTCGGCTTGTGTTGTCGTGGGCGACCGTGGCTACTTTCCAGTTGAGTCACAAGCAAATGACGCGGTCGAGGTGAAAAAAATTGTAATTATTACATCTTCTGGTTCTTCCTTACATTTCGCTGAAATCTTAAACATCGAATATGGCTGCGAATATGTTAAAGGAAGAAGCCGGAGGAACAAAGGCTACAGGGTAACCAGATTTTATGAAATGGAAGCTGTCGACATTGTAGATAAGAAACATAAATTGCGAAGAACATTGTACTGAAAAAAGTTCGTATTTCAGTGCAAATCAAATAGAAAAGTAAGAGAATTCGCCAAATTGAACATCCGCCATTTTGTTAGCATTCTCTTCCGGTTACTTCCAAATAAGGATTACCGGCCGCCATCTTGTGACGTCAAAGCGCTCATGTTTGCGTGCTGCTCGCCTCGGTGCTTCGTTTTGGTGTTCTCGCTCTTCATAAGTCGGCGGATAAGTCGCGGATTTTCGCAGCTATATTGTTATAGTTTGGGACACCAGAACGCTTGATAATACAGTTACAAAAGCTGGTTTGAACCCTATTCCTTCGAATCTATGCGAGATTTCTTGGATTCTGATGGAGAGAATACAAATTTATACAGCTGACGGCCAGAACGACTGAGCTTGGAAGGAGGGAATATCTTGGTGTAATTGCTCGTACTTGCTAGCACTGGGAAAATCAGACAAGAGAGAGAGTATGTTTGTTGCCAAGAGATTGGCGGAGCCATGACAAAAATACCAGGTGAAATATTGTGATTAGAAGGATAATAAACATGAAACGATTCAGTCATTGTTTTCATTTAGTCCTTACATTGAAATTAGGAAAACCAGCCAGTTGTTTTGAGTTTGGCATTGCCGCTTTTTCAGTATTATATGGCTTAGATTTAGAAGACCATCCCCCTATTCACTGTATAAGTCGTCATCCTGATTTCAAAACTGTATGTTCGTGAAGAGAAGTGCTGAAGACGGCCATTGTCAGTGGTTTGACTCAGGCGCGTGGCATACGAGCAGCTACGGGAACTTGCAACGTGTACGTAACACATCCATACATTGTAAATCTTTTTTTTTTCTGGGATGATGTGGGTTACATCAGTTAGCCGCAGGGACCCAGCATTTCACAAATTTTGCAAAGGATTTCAACACGTTTAATTCTCATCATGTAAAACTTGATTAGCCCTATCAATAATGCAACTTATTTATGAACGATTTATTAGTAGCGGCCAACTACAAGAACGAATCTTTTTAGTAACTTTAGACGTAGTGAAAGAATTTCTTCGCGTTCATTGAACTCAGTCAATTGCATTTTACACACACGGCCGTTGCCTAAATTTCTTGTATGTTCTGCGAAAAGAAATTAATAATCAGAAGCGACTGACATCTCTGTGTAGCTACACCACGATCAGCGGGGTGAAAGCAAATTGTCACGGCAATTACAAGTGCGACTTTCGCTCTGGATTAATTACTATCGCAGGCATCCAATATGTGATTGAGGGCCTAAACTAACAAATACGAATTTGTGAACGAAAGATAATTTGTTTAAAGCTTGCTCGCCAGAAAAGTAACTCACGGCCAAAAGGTCATATCAGGTTATATCAGTTACCTCTTCATGTAGAGCTCTATTTGCTCGGCGCTCGCTGGACGGCCTTAGGCTTAACTTTTTTGTGTGCTGAAACAAAGTTGGAACGGAATCCTCGTTTAATCGACGTCTGCTCAAATCGCTTGGCAAAATATCTAGTCGGTACTCACTTTCAAAACACGTGGGCTCAAAGTGTTCGAAACAGACGTGACAGTGCTTCATTTGAGGCAATTTTTCTCTCTTTATCTGAGCAAGCCATTTGCTTATTTAAAGACCTTTACCTTTTAACGGAAGGCGATGAAAACTAATTCCTCTTTTAATTTAGAATCGCCAGGGGATCTATTGGAATAGTCTACGGCTATGGAGTGAGCCATTTTCCCCGGGCACTTACGAGCAAGAGAATAGCACATGGGCATTTTGTTTACGCATGCCGCGAGATGGATGGAATAATTTGAGTTCGGCGCCATTTCTTATTTTGAACGCGCTGCGGCGGGTTTTTAAACGGGTCGCGGTTAAAAGAGATGACTCGAAAGGACTTCATTAAATATTCAAAACACTGACGTCAGCCGATCAGTCCCGATAAAAATGTTCGGCAGTTTCCAATATGGCGGCCAAGTGTAGAGACGGTCGTGAGAATCCAAGGTCTTTCTCTTTCACATATTGTGACTTCTGAGTTCTCTGTGAAATAAGTATCATTTAAGGTAGGTCTTAAGGATTTCTACAAACTGTATAACTTTGTTGTCAAGTAAAATTTCTTTCGTGAAAAACTCCTAAACATGAATTTTTTGTTGTCAGGACGGTCCCTTTGAGTCATCCCTTGGTCCTTTGAGTCATCCCGGTGTGAAAAGATATCGAATATATTTATTTCTCTACAAAAATTTTATCATTTCATTGTTGATATTCATAAAATAATTGTTTGCCTAATAATGAAGCTTAGCCATACAACGTTATTTGATTTTTCGTTTTACTTCACACCATAATCTTATAAGCTTATGTTAGAATCTTTCATTAAGCTTTAAGGGACCTTAAATTGTATTAAAAAAAAGCATACCACCTAAAGTTAAATAATGGCCAACGAAGGGGTCTATTACTTCAAGTATTTATGTTGTCCATAGACTTCATTTTCAAAGCTTGTTACAATGAATACTTTTTATATATAACCTGCGATCAGGCGTCCCTATATTTTTTGTCGCGCGGGAAGGTACGCCTGATACAATTACTTGGCTATTTGTCTACCGCCCCCTAATTAAAATATCTGTCAGCGCGAATGTCGGCGATGCCATCTCCGGATAACCAAGCAGAATTACCGGAAGTCTTGTGTGTTATCGACAAATCGGATCGAAATCCACCAATCACAGCCATTAGTGTGACCTTCAGACCTTCTTTACGTCATATTAGCGGGCTGTGATTGTGGATTTCGATCCGATCTGTCGATAACTTGTATGATTGACGGAAATTTTGGAAACGCTTCCGCGGGTGTTTATTTTGTTTTCGGAAAGCCGCGTATCAACGAAAACGAGGTAATACATATATAGCGCTCTTGCCTAATCCTGTCGGTAGCACCCCCAAAACATCTCTCCCATGGCATGCGATTCTATGAATGCATTCTATTTGTTACTCATTGAGAGTTTTGTGAACAAACTCTGAGGAGAAGCATTTATAATAAAGCTGACAAAAACTCGCTATCTTCGCTCGCATCATCAGACGTCATGACGGAATTTCATCAGCACGCGTGATTTTTTTTATCGGAATCACACCGCCACAAAGGAACCAATCATGGCTCAGTTCTAAGTACGCTTTTGTTTCTCGACCAATCAGAAAAAGTCCAGATTCTGGACTAGCAACAGACAAATAGTCAAGTAATTGTATCAGGCGTACCTTCCCGCCGCGACCAAAAAATGTAAGGGACGCCTGATCGCAGGTTATTTAATATATTGTATGAAAAACTTTGAATAAAGTCAAAGTTAAAGTGCAGTTTGAGAGGTGTCCCTTGTGAGTCATCCCTTGGTCCTTTTGAGTCATCCCGGTGTAATATAGTTTATGCTTTAAATAGATTTTATTTCTAGACAATTCAGCAATTAAAGCAAAACATTCATAGTATTTCATTGTTGATCTTCATGAAATAATTGGTTGCATGATAGCAAGGCTTAGCTGTAATTTCCTTGATTTGTCATGATACATCACACAACACAAAATAATGTAGAGTTTGACGGAAGACATATAAACATGAATTTTGCAGTGAAGAGGGGTCCTTGTGAGTCATCCCTTGGTCCTTTTGAGTCATCCTGGTGTAAACAGTTTAAAGCTGATTTCCAGTCCGTACTGCGCAGTCTCAGCGGTCTAATGTTTGTGAGGCTCACAAACATTAGAGGCAAATCGATGTTATTCGTTACGAACTGCTTACCTTATCTTCGAGGCGCATTTAAATTCTTTCTCCACTAGTTTCCTTGAGTTTTACAGCTTTGAAGTTTTTTCATCAAGTGATATCAGAAAGAATGACGCATAAAGCTTCGCATCGGAAAATGGCGGTTGACATGAAACTTTGAATTTACTTCATGTAAGTAGATGCGAAATGCTACATTTTGTGACGTCTACATGAAACAAAACAGAATTCGTAAACAAACTCTCGAGAGTGCGCAGAACGGACTGGAAATCATCTTTAAACTTTAAATAGATTTTATTACTATTAGAACAAAACATTCATAGTATTTCATTGTTGATCTTCATGAAATAATTGGTTGCATAATAGCAAAGCTTAGCTGTAATTTTCTTGATTTGTCATGATACATCACACGACACTAAATAATGTAAATGTATATTTGACGCAAAACATGTAAACATGAATTTTGCAGTCAAGAGGGGTGGTCCTTCTGAGTCATCCCTTGGTCCTTTTGAGTCATCCCAGTGTAAATAGCTTTATGCTTTAAATAAATTTTATTTCTAGACAGGTTAAAGCAAAACGTTTATAGTATTTCATTGTTGATCTTCATGAAATAATAATATTATTGGTTGCATAAGAGCAAAGCTTAGCTGTAATTTCCTTGATAATTTTGTCATGATACATCACACGACACTAAATAATGTATAAATGAGAAACATACAACCATAATTTTTGCAGACAAGAGGCGGTCCTTTTGAGTCATCGCTTGGTCCATTTGAGTCATCCCAGTGTGAATACCTCATATCAAATATATCTGTTAGGAATAGTATGCAACCTAACAATTACATGTAAAAGCTTCAGAGGTGTGTTTGTATTCAACACTAACAGACACTACAGCAAACTGATTACAACCCTATTTATCATTATGCACCACATTACATAGAGTGTTCGCGTCTATGATACGAAATTTGAAAACAATTGAAATAAATGAAATCTTGTTCCTAAAGAGTACTCTTCCTTACATTTCTGTTTGCTGTTATAACTACAGAGGAGTGGAAGCTAGAAGTCAGTATCAACACCACCCCTCTCCCCTCCCCCCCCCCCCCCCCTCCCAGAGAATTCATTGTTGATTTGCTCAGGGAGCTGAAATTTGCCAGCACTGAGCTGTAGTAGAGTTACAAACTGTGACACCATAGTGAAAGAGTGGGAAGGGATTTGGGAAAGCTGTATTTGTTTGTTTGTTTGTGATACCCTGGCTGAAGGAGGAAGGCCTACCATGGAGGTAAAATATACAGTGCTGCTTCTATTTCCTTTGTCAAAGTACATTAACATTTAATTTTCATGTGATAATCACAAAAATTCCTTTTCTCACAGTCATTTGTGTTTCAATTATGTCCCATGGCAGGGACATTTGACAAACTGAAAATTTAAATTACAAATGCATAGAGGATGGGGGGTTGTCTGGGAGGGATGTCCAAGTGTCAAATTTACAGGAATGTGCAGTTCCATAAAATATCCATACTCCCCAAACAGAAGGGATTGGAATTTCCTGGGTGGTGGCGGGTTCTGTAAGGCCAAAATATTTAAGGAAATGTATGACGCTTAATTGGAATTTCTAGAGGGGTGGGAGGGGGTCTTAAAAAAAGTCTCTTTGCTGGGGGAGATATGGATATTTTCTGGAATTACACAATATATCTACATTTATGCCAATACCGTTCACTCAGATTTTGCGAAGAGGTACTGCTTTACATTTGTAGCATCTTTGCATTTGCTTCATTTCCAATTCAATTACAGTAGAACACGCATGCCTTATGTTGATGTATCCCGATTCTAAAGTCACTCTCATTACAAAAAAGGTCCAGAGACAAGTGGTGCCAATGACTGTGGCTTATTTTCAATGGCCTTTGCAACTGATAAGTGTCATGGTTTGGACCCAGTGTCCATCTATTTCTTTTTTGTTGTTGTTGTTGTTTATGTTTCCTTTACTAGACGAAGAGGTACTTCTGATCTAAAGGAACAGATAGTAAAAGAAGGAAAAAATGACACTGCAAGGAAATGTTTTTGTTATGGAAATTAATAAGAGACTATGTGACTTATCTGCTTCTCAGTCATTGTTTTTGTCTGTTTTTTTTTAGTAGTAAATAATTTAACTTACAATACAGCTATACTATTTACTTACACTACACTGCGTTGATTTAAAACAAAGCAAATTACATCAATGAGAAGAAATAAAATAAATGAATAAATAATTAAGGGGGACTCCAGTGCTTTAATTCATCTTAGCTTTAACTTGTTTAGCCATTGTTACTGTCCATCTAAGATATGATCATGGATCTATAAGACAATACTATGTTAAATGCTTAGAAGATAAAGCGATGGTCCCATTTCCCAGAAAAACATGAAGGGTACCTTTTCATTTGGGCTGCAACAAATCTACTGTTGCTATTTACTGTGTATGTAGACTTCGATATGAAGCATGGTATCATCCCACATGTGTTAATGTACCAGCAAGGGCACTTCACAGTGATAGAAAGTGGAGATGTAGCAAATGCAAAGATGCTACAAAATGTCAAGTGGTACCGTCCCTTAGCATGCAATTGCAATCTGACTTAATGGTATTGGCATACAGGTAGATATATTCCAGTAAATTAAAATTATACTTAGACATCCCTCCCAGACAACCCCTGCCCCCTATGCACTTGACATTTAAATTTTCAGTTTGTCAAATGCCTCTGCCACTGAACATAATAGAAAATATACAAATGACTGTTAGAAAAAGAATTTTTGAGATTACCACATGAAAATAGAATTTTAATGTACTTTGACAAAGGAAATAGAAGCAGCACTGCACATTTTACCTCCAAACACAGTGCATAGCTTTGGTTGGCCTTCCTCCTCCAGGCAGGATATCACTAACAAACAAACAAATGCAGCTTTCCCACACCTCTGAGCTAACCAATCAGCGCATGCAAAAAGAGCTATTCACTCGTGTGATATGTACTAAATACGATTATTATTATTATTATTATTATTATTATTATTATTATTATTATATATTTATTTATTTGTTTATTTATCTCTAAATACACCACCCCACCAGCTCCGCTGAATACCTCATCATATTCAATTCAGTTCAATTCTACTACAGTTCAGTAAAAGCAAATATTTCAGCTCCCTGAGCATGTCAAGAATGAATTCCCTGGGGGGAGGGGTGTTGCTGACTTCTAGTTTCCACTCCTCTGTAGTAATAACAGCAAACAGGAATGTAAAGAAGATTAGTCTTAGGGCACAAGATTTTATTTATTTCAATTGCTTTCAAGTTTTGTAATATAATTTAGACACTAACACTCTCTAAAGTGGTTGTAATCAGTTTGGCGTAGTGTCTGTTAGTATTGAATACAAACACACCTCTGAAGCTTTTACATCTAATTGTTAGGTTGCAAACTATTCCTAACAAATATATTTTATATGAGGTATTCACACTGGGATGACCCAGAGGGACCGAGGGAGGACTCAGAAGGATCACCCCTCTTGACTGCAAAATTCATGTTTATATGTTTTGCGTCAAACTCTACATTATTTAGTGTCGTGTGATGTATCATGACAAATCAAGGAAATTACAGCTTAGCCTTGCTATTATGCAGCCTTGCTATTACAACCAATTATTTCATGAAGATCAACAATGAAATACTATGAATGTTTTGCTTTAATTGCTGAATTGTCTAGAAATAAAATCTATTTAAAGCATAAACTAATATTACACCGGGATGACTCAAAAGGACCAAGGGATGACTCACAGGGACACCTCTCAACTGCACTTTAACTTTGACTTTATTCAAAATTTTTCATACAATATATTAAAAAGTATTCATTGTAACAAGCTTTGAAAATGAAGTCTATGGACAAACATATATAAATGCTTGAAGTAATAGACCCACTTCAATGGCCATTATTTAACTTTAGGTGGTATGCTTTTTTTTAATACAATTTAAGGTCTCTAAGCTTAATGAAAGATTCTAACATAAGTTTATAAGATTACGGTGTGAAGTAAAACGAAAAATCAAATAACATTGTATGGCTAAGCTTCATTGTTAGGCAAACAATTATTTTATGAATATCAACAATGAAATGATAAAAAATTTTTGTAGAAAAAAACTATATTCGATATCTTTTCACACCGGGATGACTCAAAAGGACCAAGGGATGACTTAAAGGGACCGTCCTGACAACAAAAAATTCATGTTTAGGAGTTTTTCACGAAAGAAATTTTATTAACAACAAAGTTATACATTTGTAGAATCCTTAAGACCTACCTTAAATGATACTTATTTCACAGAGAACTCAGAAGTACAATATGTGAAAGAGAAAGACTTGGAATTTCTCACGACCGTCTCTACACTTGGCCGCCATATTGGAAACTGCCGAACATTTATCGGGACTGATCGGCTGACGTCAGTGTTTTGAATATTTAATGAGGTCCTTTCGAGTCATCCCTTTTAACCGCGACCTTTTAAACGGGCGATCTACGTTGCGAGAAAGATCTTGTCAAGAGAAATGAAAGATTATAACAAGTTTACACACATTTCTAACACTGTGGATATTCACAGTGTCTGTCGGGACTTTGGATGAGGATATATTAATGATCAAAGTGCGAACAGAGGGAGATAAAGGTCCAAAGAAGAGGAGTTTGGAATTTGATTTAAAGAAAATCAAGATGTTCACTGGAGAAGACAAGCGATGAAGGTTAGTCTTAAGATGTTGAAGCTTTATTGTTTTGAATCATGGGATTGTATATTGAGAAGATCGTCAGATACGCGATCCTGTATGATAGGGAAATTTTGAGTTTGAGCTGATTTTCCCTCAACTTTGAAGTAAATTTTCAACATATTTCCGGCCGCCCCCAAGCTTTAAATTACTTCAAACAACATGCCTCTTCTTCTTCTCCTCAGCCGCTGGGGACTCTAGGCTTTAAAAAATGCGCAGTTTGCAGAATTAGAATTCTTTTACAACAGGTTTCGACAAATTTTTCATTCGGGATGTTTTGGTAGTTTTTCTGAGTCGTGGATCACTAAGGTCTTTCGTCTTGTTGTTCTCCAAATCTGTTATACAGGGTATCTAGTTGTCTATTTTTTACAGTGTTAAAGTTTCGTTTTAATACACGTGGACTTTTGCTATTTTTCTCCCTGTTTTTTTGTAGGTATTTTTATAATCGCCTTTTGTCTCCAAGGGCTAACTTGAGTAGAAACTTTGGTTAAAATTCTTTATTTCACTGGCCCCCAAGTCCCAAAGCACTTTCATTGCATTGTTTGTTTACTTGTCTTTTGCTCTATCCAGTTTATTTCTCCTACAAAAATGCGTGGTCTTATTTTAACAAGAAAAACTGGTACCGTTTCTGTCGAAATTTTCACATTTCATGAACATTTAGCTTTCGAACGGCACACGGGAACCGAATGACGTGAGCTTTGTGCAGCGTTTATTTCGTAAGAATTCCTCTGCCTTTCGAGCTGATTTTTTTTTGCAACAATGTAACAAAATGTACAAACTAGCTTCCAAAAGACTATTGTTTTGCTGTTATTTACCATGCTCTGAAGATTCAGAGAAAGACAGTTGTTCAAACAAAATTAGAACAAAATGTTATAACTGTTTTTCTATTATTTGCATTTCTATTATTTGCTGCACATGCAGGCATTGAAAAAATTGGGAGTTTCATCACAAACACAATAGACTGATGAAGCGGATTATGTTTTCTTTACAATAGCGAAGTGCGCGAAGTCTGAAAATAGAATGCAAATCACTGAATTCCCAGCGAGACTCAGTCGACATAAGCTTGTTCTGAGGGAAATACAGGGAATATAAGCCAAATTTTCTGTTTCACAAGTGTTTTAGGAACACCGGCTTTTGCTCTTGAAGAAATCTTCAAAATCATCCAACATTCCAGTTTGTTTTGTCTGAGTCTTGTCTGAGTCCTGACGTCACTCGCGTGCTTCGCTATTCTTCTCAATGGTTAGGGATTTGTAATGTACTAGCTCTTGCAACAACTCCATGTTCTCTACAGTATGGTTACCAAATATTCATGTTGGAACGTAAATGCAGTTGTGATAACTAATGATCATTCTTTGACATACATGTAATTAGTCTTACACTGTTAGCCTGTGAATGAAATATGCTATTGCTCAACATAACTCTGCAGCATGGCAGAAATATATTCCAGGTTGTGTAATCAGGTCAATCTAATTAAGAATGAAAATTAATAGTTATTCACCATTTCACAGATAAATTAAGATACAAAATGAAAATGTTGTAAATGAGATTAACAATTTCATTTCAAATTTTCGATGAAGGGGCAATTAAAGTAATTTACCTACAAACACCTTCAGTGTTAACTGTAGCACAAAATAAAATATTGTTGAATATCACTGGGTAGCAAGTCTTTCCAGTAACTCAACCCTCTAATAGAACTGGAAAAGTTCATTATTTTAGCATTTACAGTGGAAGTGAAGATAAAGAGAAGAGGATGGGGAGGGGTTTACTGTACTAAATAAAGCCCACAACTGTACTATTTCTGACTTCTAATGAAATCTTGTTTACATTATCTATTTCAGACCTTAACCTGCCACATTTGAGCCTTCAAGTGAGCCCCCTTGTCTTGCATAACCATCCTCCCATGAAGATATTGTGATGAAGTTGCTATTATTTCCAGCTGAGTTGGTTGCAACAATGCTACTTTGGAGACCATGTGTGTGGCTTTCAAAGAGACAAATCCTTGTTTGGTTGAAGCTTAAGACTAGCAACTTGACTGGTGGAACAATCAATACTGCATGAAATGTTAATTGGCCTGTAATAAGAACCTACCTATCAGACCACATGCCAATTATCTTAGCAGAATAAATATGAAAAAAAAATTGTATTAGTTTTTTGTTGTTGTTGTTTTTGTTAGTTATTTTTTGTCTGCAGCTGAAATTATCATCAGCCAATTGATATACATGTATGTTTTGTTGATATGTTTACCCCGTTGGAGGAGGGGGTAAAACTGGCCAGGAATTTCCTTCCATTTTGGAATAGTAATCTGCACTGCTAAGGCTGAAAAAATGAGAGAATCCTAGGAGCACAAAGCTCAGTCCAGAGGTAAAAAGCCCAACTTGTGAACTTTAAGGGATGCAGCTGAAAACGATGCTGTGTAATTTCACTGGGCTATTTCTCCACAGTACCCAAAACACATGGTGCATCTTTTGAGGTATGGTTTGGTTTCACAACAATGGGGCATTTAAATTTTAATAGCTTTGTCGAAACTTCCTTTTCAAGGTGTGTTTGATTAGTTTTTGACTACTGCCAATTTGACTGTAGCCTCCATATCAAATGTTTAATACTTTCACAGATGAAACTAACCATTACAGTTAACTTGCTCTCTGATGAAATCCTTAATTTTTCTTCCATCTCTAAAGCTCCCCATGGGTTTAAATACATATCTCTAGTTCTACTACATTATGATTTTTTCTTAGCTCAACATTGAAGTTTTCTGTGTGGGTATTAAATCGCCGTCGCTAGTCATGTCAATAAACTTGTGCGAAATTTTATTTTCCGATTGACACAATTGCTCTAGGATTATTGCATTAGTAGTTGAAGCGATAAAAAACGTTTATAGCGCACGCAAAACCTCGAATATTTCAGTAGTTACTTGAGGCAGCTCTAGAATGATGAAATAACTTTTAATTACGTCTGTGCTGAACAGACCTTCCGCAGTGCATCCTTCAGTTCACAAATATTCCTTGATCCGTGTTCTAAACAATTCCAAAACAAGACTAGAAGCGGTGGTATAAGGCCTTGATCTTCTGAAACGGACTTGGTTGGGACTTTCTAAAAGACTTCAAAAAACCATTTGGTTGATTTTCTGATGCTTTCACTCAAGTTACAAAGGGAAAAAAGAAAACGACTATTTCCATTACAGACAAATTAAATTTATCGCAACTATCGCCATTTTGCTTACACGCAAAGCAGGCGCATACCAGCAGTTACTCACATTAAAAGACTTTTTGTGGAGCATGCGCAAACAAAATGCCTCTCTGCTCAAGAGAATTATATTTTGCGCGAAGGCAAGTGAGTGCAATGACGTCATGCCATGCAGCCCAGCCTTCAACATGGCGGCCAAAATGGCGGACCTACATCGTGTGAATGTCAGGAGCTATTTTGCAGCCAGAACGCATTAAGAAAGGACAAATACGGACAAATAGTGCAATTTTTACTCAATAAAAATTATTTGCTTGGTTGCAAATATGTAAAAATAACTTCGTTTTTCACCTTCCGTTCTCCTTTAAGAAATAGATAGTACTTTTGCCGATGTGTGATAGCTATTAACCCTAAAGACTAAAGTGTTTATCCCTTCGAAGTCAGGGTTTGTGAAGAGATTTTCGTTCGGCCCGTTCTGCGTAATCAGAGATTTTATAAAAGGTCATTTCATTGACGATTCAAACGAATATAAATTTACATACGTTTCAAGATCAAGTTCTAGTGAACAAAACACATTTTCCATGAGCGCTGGGTTTTAATATTTTTCCGGCGAAGGTTTGAGCCGGAGTAACAGAAGCTTGGATCAACGTACTTTGATCTTCCATGTGACAGAGGTCTGCATCTGGTATCCAATGTGACAAACTGTTGTGATTGACACATTTTTCGCATTCTGATCGTTCTTAGTGGTGGAACAAAATTTCAACTTCCGGTTTCAGTGTTCCTGTTATAAACGTGGCGTGCACGCGTAATACGGAATCCGCTGATCACTGTCAAGATTAGGGTTGCAGGCCTCTCTTGGGCCCGCAATTAATTATACTGACTGTAATTACCCAGTAGTTACTTTTTTTGTTGTTGTTGTTGAATTATTTGACAAATAATAAACCAAAAGTAGTAATTGTTTGCTATTATCAAGGATGTTGTGACCAATCGAAGGATAAACGCACATGGAAACAAAACATGCACTTTTTATTACCAGTATATGGCTGAACTAGTTTGTGATAAAAAAGGAGAATTCTGAATGGTTTCCTTATAAGTGGTCTGAATCTTACAATAGGGACTACTAATATGGACAGCTTATGATGTAATTTCAGCAAATTAATTGCACAAAATAAGCAGCACTGTTTTTTGCTGACTTGCAGATTGCTTATTATAAGTATTTACCTTAAAAAAACCTGCAGAAAAATAATGCCGTCCTATACATTGGCCTGTTTGGGAGAAGGGAAGATGGGCAGCAATGGTATTGACTGATACATTTCTCTAAAATGTATCTCTCATTGATTGTATTGTGTTTTAATAGCTTGCAAACCAATATTGGGCTCCAGGAGAAGGCAAGAAACCCTTTAAACCTCAGGTACATACACTGTATAGGTGCACATGACTGTACAGCAATACTATACAGAGGGTCGTACAGGGGTATTCTCGTGATGCATGATTAGCTGATTTTATTTTCTGTGAAACGTGAATTTAGAAAATTATTCTTCTTGACTTGTGAACTGAAGGTTTTGCGTGACCTTGTGAAGAACCTGAATTATTAACCAATAGTCGTGATTTTACCACTCTATTGAACGTGAATTTTGAGACGCAAGGTCTCAGAATGGTTAGAGTCGTTTTTGCAGAGTAACTAACATGTACATGTAGGTGTGCGATTTGCAATATGGAGCCTTAGCCATTGCTAATTTTGCTGTCTTAAACCACTGTTTCTTAAGTAAAAGAACAGGTGCTTGAAAAGAGCATCTTACATGTACATGTACTTGCATATTTTCTTGACTCTGGAAAAGGAGATTTTTATATCCATGATTTATGATCATCTATTTTTTCCGTTCGTGAACCGTGCCAGAGACCCCCCCTGTACGACTCTCTATACAATTGTAAATAATTTTTAACAATTTATTTTATTTTATTAATACATTTCCTTAATATTTGTAAATTTTTAATATAATTATAACTTCCATCAGTGGGTGATTCCAAAAAATAATTCCAAGGGAGAGAGGGATTTCTTTACACTGGAATTCTGAAGGCATGAGGGGTAATACAGTTTGGAATTCCAAATGCAAGGGTACTTTCATCTCTGAATTGCCAGAGGGGGAAGATGGTGAAAGCTTGAAATCGCTGACCTTTGACTGACAACTTTCAAGCATGAACCGACCATGGGAGCAGGATAAAGATCGATCAGGCAGCTGCAGGTGCCAGTGATCATGCAAATGAGTGAGTGGATGGGTTACCAAGCGATCTCCACATCGAAGAGGCCTTAAAGTTGATAGATTAGTCGATGGAAATTAGTTATTTTTATAAAGCAAGTTTGTGTTTCTTTCCAATCTAAAACATGTATTGTCAGTCTGCAATCTTGTTGTGTGCAAATTACCCACACCAGTCTCTCATCTGCAAATGGAATACCTGACAAATTTGTAGGCTACAGTAAAAAATAAAGGCCAGCAGTTACTCAGGGGACAAATGTTTCAAAATGGCAGGTGATGGCACATATCCATGGAATACCTATCCATGGATACCTACCCAAGGAGGGATACTGTAGATTCCCAGAGGGGAGGAGGGTCTCACCAAAATTGGAATTCTAAGAAGAACTGGGTGGGAGACAGTAGGGAGGCTCAGACCAAGAAACTCTCCATGGGAGGGGTGTGGATACATTGTTTGCTGTTTTTTTTTTTTTTCTGGAACAGCACATTGTAATATTTTTGTTGCTGCTGTGCTTCCTTAATAAAGTGCATTTAATTTGTTTCTTTGTTTTGATACTGACAGTTAACTTTACTGAATCTTGTTATGATTGTTTCAGAGGCAAATTACAAGCTTGTTAGCTTGTCTGTTGGATTTTTTGAAGTGAGCAACTAATTGATTATGATTAGAAGGTTGAACACATGGCTCAATAATCAGTGTCACTACTTAGCTTACAATGTTCAGGTTTTAACAACTCTGAATTTTGTTTTATAGATTGTCGATGATATTTACAGAGAAGAAATAAAAGGAAGCAAGTAAGTTTAGCATTACAAGGCTAATTGTAAGAGAGAGTGGACAAAAGTAATACTGTATTAGACTTGTGTACAATAGATTTGTCCTTTAAGGGGAAGGATGTAAGTTACATTCATAATTAACATAAATTAAAACTTTAAAAATATACAGTCATGTTAAAAAAATTCGGCTTTTTAGATTCCCACTCTCTTTAATAGAATTTTAAATGAATTTTCACTGGCTTGGGTGAGTATTTAATATAATATTATTATTATTATTCTAAAAACACCATAATTATGCACTGACATCCAGTAATATGCATCTTGACGCACTGTGCAAGCTTCTAAAATTATTTGACAGGGAACTAGCGCTACTATTGATGGTGGCACTGTAACAAGGGGATGGCCAATTGGTCACTGTTGCTCTTATTACATTTTCATGTCTTCTGTGGTCTTTTACTGAACAGATGGACAGCAACATGGAATCTACTAATACTGTATTATTTTGACGTATAATAAAGGAACTAAAAAGAATGTTAATGAAGTCATTTTAACGTCTGTCCTCCAATTATAGATCATAAGTAATATAAGAACCCATCAAGATGCATAGTTATGCCAGTGAAAGTATAAATTTTTACTGTCTTCTTTTATGTTACAACATTGATTGCAGAACCAGGGCACTATAGAATTAATTCACTAATGATTAATTGTCATTTTAAAGTAACAAAACAAATTCTTTCTCTTTCGTTTAGATTTTCCGTGAAACGTGCTATGCTTCTAGAAATCAGGTATAATAATTACCATTAATAATATATTTAATTAACAGTTCATATATTTCCATGCTCTATTTTGAGTGTCTTAAAGGATGTCCAGTTATCATGAATCCAGGGCATCTGACAGGATGTGGTGGTGCGGATCCGCATAATTCGCCTACTTCCGCATCCTCCGCATCCTTGGGGCATTTTTCCGCATAAAACTAGAAAATTGCTACATTTAAGCAAGAAAGCAACTGATTACCATCATCAGAAGCAAAAATATCGAAGAGATTGATCATTTTGAAGAAGTTATTCACCCAAAACAGCGAT
The DNA here is from genome assembly GCA_019787425.1 of Platygyra sinensis. Classification (NCBI taxonomy): domain Eukaryota; kingdom Metazoa; phylum Cnidaria; class Anthozoa; order Scleractinia; family Merulinidae; genus Platygyra; species Platygyra sinensis. The sequence continues at coordinate 41,477 of JAHPZR010003299.1, read as the reverse complement.
GAAAACACGTCTTTTTGTTCGTAAACAATTTTAAGCCTCCAGGCGTTCCGTGCGTCTTCTGGTGACGGGCCAGGGTTCTAGTTCTAGAGGTGTCCAGTTTTTCTCGTCCGATTTAATGCCTGGTTACTAAGCTTCGGACAAACACAACAACGAAAACCAGGGGAAAATTGCGCTGAACGAAGAAATACGTGTCCACGAATGGCAGCAAAAGGTCAAACGTGTCGTAAAGGACTAAAATTATCGGTAAGGCGTTAACGTGTGTTTTATACGTTGGAAAAAGCCTTGGGAGCAACTTGATTAAATTGTAGAAATTTCCGCATAATCTGGCATCTTTTCCGCATAATCGTCACTTACTTCCGTATAATATTGCCGAAAATTTCCGCATAATTTTCAGTTTTTTTCCGCACCCTATCAGATGGCCTGTGAATCTTAGAGAGCACCCTCAGCTAATACTGTACCTGTGCCATAGGTTGGCAAGAGATGAGATCTTGCCAATAAAATATTTTCTCACTTGACATTGTGTGGAAAAAAAGATACAAAAAGTTACCAAGATGCTGCTTGTACTGTACATCTTGTGAAGATCTTACTATTAGATCTTGTAAATCTTGACTACATTGTAAGATCTTGAAAAGATCAGACTGTGTTTTTATTATTGCAAACAAGTACTCTACACTGTACATGCTGTAAGTATATGTCATAGAACAAGAACATTGCAGATTTGCTTTTATAATATATTATGTATAGTGGCGCTAAATGTCCACTGCTAGCTGGACTGCACAAAATCCATGGATAAACACAACAGCCATCGCACCAAACTTCTTTAAGAATGCCTTCTTTATTGTTGTATCATACATTGTATCGTAGAAATTATTGCCGGGTCTGGTGAGAGATGACATTACCGTAATTGAACCTTTCCTTCCTTCGATATGGCGAACAGGCAATAAGATATAATAACTTCTTCCTAAGGCCTTCTGAGCACAAGTGCTTGCAAAACTGATCAAAGGGCTTTTTTTTTCTACAATTATATTGGATTACATGTACACAATAGATATGTAGTGCAACATGCATTCTGTACGGAAACGTGAGACAACTTAAGAGCGCGTAACGAGCCACCTAGTGTGACTTTAAAGATTAAACCAAATCAAAACAAGACATAGAAACTCGTGCTATAGGGGCACTTACATGGCTCCCCTTGAAATCACCCTATTTCAAAACAAAATGAAACTAGTCACATTAAAGTAACAAGTTCAGAGTTCACTGACATGTCCTTGTCTAGTCCTTCTTCTGACTCTCTTTATTGAATGGCTCCCCATGCCGGAATCCCGTTCTTTCCTCCTTCGGCAGCAGCAGGACTAGCTTTTGAATGGGTCTTTCCAAAGTTGATGGGGGTGCACACTCTTGCCAGCGCTGGAGAGCCCAGGGTCCCCAATCACCACCTTGACACTACGCACCAGTCCATTGTCCTTGTTATGGTACGTTTCTATCACTTGAGCAAGACTCCACCCATTCCTTGCCTTGTTGTCGTCTTCAATGATAACTATGTCGCCAACTTGCATGTTACGGCGTGGCTTTGTCCACTTGCCAACTTGCATGTTATGGCGTGGTCTTGTCCACTTGCAGATATTCCATCTTCCAATGTGTCCAGAATTTGCATGATAAATGCTGGACTCTTCTCCAACATTTCTTTAAGTACAGATCCTCTCTTTGAAAAATTCCAGGTGGTGGTAGAACCGGCTTTGTTTCCATTTTGAGGATATAATTTGGTGTCAGTGGAGATGGTGACCCTGGGTCGCTAAGGTTGTCCACTGTTAGTGGGTGGCTGTTCACGATCACTTTGGTCTCAGAAATCAGTGTGTGAAGGGTTTCCCCATCTAGGGAACTTGCACTTTTCTCCAGGAGGGCTGGTAGTACAAATGTATGTTGCGAATGGTCCTGATTTGGCATTCCCATACTTCTCCTGCATGACTTGCTGATGGGGGATTCATTTTGAAGGTCATCCAATCACAATTCTCTTTCAACAACTCGGCGTTGATCTTCCTTTGTTCCATAGACAGCAAGGCTTCGCGGAGCTCTCGTTTTGCTCCGATGAAATTTGTTCCTTGATCACTGCGCAGCTGACCCACTGGACCCCTTCTGCAGATCAAACGATGCAAGGCGTTGAGAAATGAGTCAGTTTCCATGGTGTTAGAGACTTCAAGATGTATGGCTCGTGATGCCATGCACGTGAAGAGGGCAACATACTTCTTTACTTCCTTGCGTCCCTCCTTGATATACCATGGTCCAGTTAGTCGACAGCAGAGGAGGTAAATGGGGTGCCGGTTTCAGACAATCTTCTGGAAGGTCTAACATTTTCTGCTCCTGGACTGCTCCTTGTAACTTCCAGCAGGTAACGCAATTTGTAATTTTGGATGTCACAGCTGATGTGCCACCAATAACCCAGAATCCATTGGCTCGGATCTCATTAAATGACGTGCTATGACCTTGATGCTGAACCTTCTCATGGAAGTACTTAATGATCAGGCTTGTTACGTGGCCTTTCCTCGGTAGGATGACTGGGAACTTTGTATCATCTGTGAAATGTCCTCGCTGAATGCCACCACCAACCTGCAGCACTCCATCGTGGTCAAGGAATGGATCAAGGTGGTACAATGAACTTGTTGCTTTCATGGCTCTCTTCTTCTGCTGCACAGATGATCTATCTTGTCCTTCTTGAAACGGCTTTAACATTCTTATCTCCCTTGAAAAGGCGTCCTTCTGGGCTACTTTGAGGATCTCCCTTATAGCTGACAAAATCTCTTCCACTGTCAGGGCAGGCCTTTGACGACGCTTGACTGTCTCAGCACACCTTTCTTTCTTTGGGGAGCACCAGTTGATGGAGATTTTGCCTGTAGCGTAGACAGATGGCAATGGCTCTACAAGCCCTGTGCCAATCCGAGAAGTAGCTTAAAAACTTTCAATAAGGTGGCTCTTGCATGCTTGTTGCATAAGATGTCACTTTCTTCACCTCTGGATCGTTTGACACCGAAACAAGGTCTTGATCCTCGAGGGGTTGTGGCCACTGGTCTTCGGACATCCAAAGGAACTCTGGCCTTGAGATCCATCTTGAACAGTCCGGAATATCCCAATGTATTAGGACATCCCTGTCGACACGAAACTCGCATTTCAACCAATGAGAACGCCTGTTTTGGTTGAAGTGTTGGGTTTCACAACAAACCAAGGGATTCAAGATGGCAGACAAAGAGGGTTGTGAATGCTTTCCAATGCCATGAATGCGGGTCGTCAGGAGTTACACACTCATCTCGAATTGAGTTTATTACTGTCGCAACTATGAAATAAAGGGAAAATTTGCGTTTGCGTTCCATGTCACAGACTATTCTGCCCGGTTAACGATTATCCTCGGACCGAAGGAAGCACTGACCACGGAACGCAATTTAGATATGAAAACTGCGGGCAGAGTTTGACGAGCTACTGTTATCATTCTTGGAAAGAGACCATAGAACCAATAAACATCTTTACTCTCCATTTTTCTAAGCACAGAATTGATCGATATGAGAATCAAGACTTTACTCTTATAAAACTGGGGATTATCGGGCCGAAATCGGCAGAACGCGCGCGTTCTTTGTTGCCGGCAGAAAAAATTTTTAGATGTCCAAAATGTTATACGTTTTCGCTAAATCGAGGAAATGGAATCATTATTTAAAACAGAATTTTCAATAACGCATACGGGTGAGAAATTCTTGTTCTGCTATACAAAGTATACTAAGGTATCAAAATGTATGGATAGTTAAAATCTGTTAATATATTCTTCGTAAATCTTAAATTTCTCCATTTTGGTATTTATTTCAAATATTCCTTGTATCTATTTGTTGCTGTGCTAAAAGATATCACATCTGATCTCCACATTTAGAATTATGAAAGCTTACGTATCATTGCTGACTTTAAGCAAGTTATTTACTCAAAAATAGCAAAATATAATTCCTGGACAGGTTGGCAAGGGATTATTCACAATCTATCCACATTTCTCAAGGATTTACTATGTATTTATTCAAAATAACATACAAAACAACTTCAGTCTTGAAAGAAAAATCAATTTTATTTTATTTACTCTTAAGGTACTCTCAACCTTGAGTTTGCCTCTGGAAGAATGCAGGACCTGAAACAAATCACAAGTGCTTAGAAGATTATTACACTGATTACAGATGTCAATATTATTACAAATGTATTTTTCATTTTAAAGTATGAATCTGTTTTGACTACAGTTACCACATTAGTCTCACTAAGTAAGAGACTGCCCTCAAGTGGTATGGCTGACTCTTATGTTTTCTCTTTTTATTACATATTCGTAACCAAACTGATATGTTGCGTGTTGACAACTAATGTTTTGCATTAGTTTCGCAATTAGTAATGTGCAACAATAATAATAATAATGAGCTTTATTTAACCAGGGAGCACCTTCGGCAATCTGTTTTCCCAGTTGTCCCTGACACAAATAAATAAATAAATAAATAAATAAATAAATAAATAAATAAATAAATAAATAAATAAATAAATAAATAAATAAATAAATAAATAAATAAATAAATAAATAAATAAATAAATAAATAAATAAATAAATAAATAAATAAATAAACACTCGGCAATAAACTCTTGTAGCTTTTCAGTCTTTATAATGATTATTTTGCAAAAAATACTACTTTCTGGTACAATCAAGTTTCATGAGGAGGCAAAAAGAATAAACATCTACAGTGAACAGCTGCAGTGTGTATAGCTTTCAAAAAATGCCAAAAAAGAGGACAAGGTCCCCTATAAACCTTAACTTACATGTCTGCATGGCCCTCCACATCTGATAAATGAGTACATACAATGTCCCTCTACCCCGGGAGAGGGTGGGGGGGGGGGAGGTACTCCCTTTTATGGGCTATATAGGTATGCACGACCCCAAAGGGTATGGTTTTTTCAGCTGTTTTGGTCATAAATGGGGTATCAGTTTTAGCCTAAGTTTTTCAGGGTTATCAATTGCAGCCTTTCCCATTCAAAGTCATCCTACCTTGTTTTTTCCAGTTTAAATATTATATCTTTGGTGTTTTTCTTCCTTGAAGAACCATTGCTTCAAGGTTTGTTTTGATGTCAAGGCAATGAACCACAGATCATTTCACTGATGATAACTCAAATTCAGCTGGACTTGGTTCAAGATGTCTTTTTTAATCTAACTTAAGTTATATGTATTTTTGTATTCTTGTTGTGACTGCATCTTGAATAAAGAATTCATGTGCTTTCCTTTCCTGGCTTTTGCGGATAGCCTGCCTGGTTCAGATTTCAGTTGAGATTCACACACACAGTACAACTTTCACTGTGCAGATCTGATAACATGTATTGACAAGGGTCACAATTTTTATCTTGCCTTCAAGATACTCTTTTCCCACAAATTAGTTGGGACTTGGCACAAATAAAAGATGGACGAACATTTGGCGAATCAACCAAAACAGGCACTTGCCAAGCTTTATCCATTTCACTGATGCTTCCACTTTGCACTTAATTTAATCAAGTTAATCAACCGCTCAATCTGAGGTACGCTTAAAACAGAGTACCAGACAAGCCACCTATTATTACATTTAAGTAATAAAATTATCTTAAAAAATACCATCTATGACATGTATGGACCAATGATTGGGTAAAATAAAATGTAAAGTTAAAAAAAAAAAATGTACATTAAACTTATCATAATAGAAGGCGACCAAATTCGAATGGAAGATTGACAGCATATTTGATTCTTGTGATCCTCGAGTGACTCTCCACAAATTCAAGAAAGAGCCTAATTAAGTATATCATGGTGCAATTCATATTTCTTACCAAAATGAACCTAAAGGGGTTCATTTTAGTCAGTAACAAGGTGAAAATCGATCAAGAATAGCACAGTACAAGTCGATCGTGTTATTCTCGGGTGTAATGGAAGAGCGATAGTGGTCTGACTTGTAGAAAAGTCTACCAAAAATCTAGCTTGTCTACCATGCTGAGACTTGGCACGATGAAAGTTTATCGACTAAAGAACTCAGGAAAAATACTGCGAGCTTTACGAAAAATACGTGAATACAAGAAAAAGACAAAGATTCTTCACCTACCTTGAAAACGTGTCAGAAAATCGTCTTACATCGTGGCGTTTTTACAGCGCTAAACCACATAAAACCGCTAGGAATCTCCTCAACTAGCATCCAACATGGCCGCTGAAAGTTTGCACTCGATGTTTTCTAGCTAAAAGTCCCGGATAGGCGCTCATACGAAACGCAGGACAGCGGAATCCTACTTTGCTCGGGGTTTTTTGAAAAACGGCCGCCATTTTCCTTGAGAACAATGGTCCCTGATTTCTTGAACAAGGTTGGCTACAAAAACATGGAATCTCTTAGAGTCTTTCTTTATGTAACCTAACATGACTTTGCAGTCACTTCAGAAGATTTCTTCTACACTTTCATACCGGAGCTCCTGACGCAGCATGTCGCTGACCCTTACTGACACCACAGCGGCTGTGAGTTCCAGACGTGGTATGGTAACCATCTTTAAAGGGGCTACTCTTGCCTTACCCATAATCAGGGAACAGTGGATCTGGCCTTTGTCATCTACGTATACCTAATGAACGTAGGAGCACTGGCCATGCCCAATTGTGCTTGCATCTGAGAAGTGATGAAGCTGGGTTGATATCACCGTTCCAAAACCCTCTGGTTTAAAGCATCTGGGAACGGAGAAATCCTCTAAGTAGTGCAACTCATTCCTCCATTTCAGCCAATGCAATCTCACATTCTGGGGAATAGGGTCATCCCAAGCCACTTTACCTCTGCACAGATCTTGCAGAAGGCCCTTTCCCACCAAGAGTAGAGGTGCCAGGAGCCCCAACAGATCGTATACACTGCTAACGGTAGAATTCCTCTTCGCGTTAAAGATTGATCTTGCATCATGATCCGGAACTTGAAGGCGTCTGACTCGATACACCAACCCACCCCAAATGCTCTTTCCATAGGCAGTTCAACCTTCTCGAGATTCAACTCCTTTAAGCCTTTCGCTCAATCTTCCACTGGTATGGCCTCGATGACTTCTCTCCTGTTGCTTGTAAATTTATGTAGATTAAATCCTCCGCGCTGACGTGTATCTTTAGTCTTGCATATGAGCTCCATTGCATCACTTGTGGAAGGTACAGACTTCAGACCATCATCAACGTAGAAATCTTTCCTCAGGAACTCAGCTGCTTCGAAACTGAATTCTTGCTCATGGTTGTCAGCGATCTTCTTCAATGTGAAGTTACAACAACCAGGAGACGAACCTGCTCCAAAGAGATGGACGGTCATCCTGTACCTTGTAGGCTCCTTGTTCAAGTCGCCATCCTCCCACCACAAGAATTAGCGCAGCAGATCTCTACAATTCTCCATGATGTGGACCTGCATTGACATTGATTTTATATCCACCATGAAGGCAACGGGTTCCCTTCTGAATCTCGCTAGCACTCCAACAAGCTTTTTGGTGAGGTCCAGGCCTTGGAGAAGATGCTTGTTGAGAGCTTCACCTTTGTACTCTGCGGAGCAGTCAAAACTACATGGATCTTGTCCAGCTTCTGAGGGTGGAAGACGCCATGGTGGGGTACATGTAGGTACCATATCCTTCCATCTTGCCTTACTTCGTCCATTGGTATCTTCTCAGCATATCCCTTCTTAACCAAGTCATTCATGAATGCCGAGTAGTCTTCTTTGTATTTCTCATCTCTTTGAAATCTCAGTTTCAGCTGAGCTGGAGGCGATGGATTGCAAGCTTCTCGTTATTCGGCAGGGCTAACGATTCAGTTCATAGTGGCAATGGCAGTTCATTGTCCATCTGAACGATGAGTGATTCCTTGTTTGACTTTCGCCATGAATCTTCGATCATCCTTGGAAAGGGTGTTTTGAGCCACAAAGGTGGCTTCATTGAAATCTTGCTTGAACAATCTCTTGACTGCATCTGGAGAGATGATCTCTTTAACGAGCATCTCAACAACAAACCATGGGAAGACAGTTCTTCGCTGCCAATCTCCATCACAGCAACTCTGTGACATGAAATATCCAAATCTTCTTTGTTCGTACTTCCTGTCACTGGACCAATGACGCTGCAACCAAGGAGGGTATGGATGGCATAAGGATCACTGTTTCTACCTGGAATAACCTGCTTTGGCTTTATGGCACTCAGACAGTTGGAGCCAATCAAAGTCCCACTTGCAGATCTTCTTGATATGGGTAAATCTCCTTGGTTAAGTGACTTAGGTGGGGCTATTTTGCTGCCGACTTCTGTCTTGGAATCTTGTTTCTTTTAGATGGTATTTTGTTCCTCAAGTATGCCTTGGGAAGCTCGGTGTGGACCTCTCTATCCATTCTTTCTATGATTAGCCCGCCAACTCTACGAATAGGAACTACTTCTGAGCCGTGCATTGTGTTCAACTTCAACTGAGTCTCAACTCCATTAACTTGCAGTTCTTCGAGTATGCTCTCCTTAATTAAAGTTCCGTTACTAGTTGGGTCAAGCAGCACATAATCACCACTTGTCGTTCGGGGTTGTCTTGGTAATATATTCGGCGATGGGGTGAGATGGTTGAGGCGAACGGACGTGTCTTTCACTAGAGCGCCTCTGGTGGCCCTTAAAAGCCGAAAAAATGCGGGAAGGTTTGAATTATGACAAATAAGAGAGATAACCGAAGAAGACAACGTAGTCAGTTAAGCAGCACGTCAAGTGAAGAAAACTCTCCAGCAACTAAGAAGTTAACAGCGACGAAAAGTGACGCCACGAGGTTTGGCATCCCTTTGAGATCAGCGAACATGCCAACAACAGCGGGAAACCTTCAAGCGCCCGAGGAAGCCTGTCAAGAAGAACCGAGCAGAGGTGAGATTTGGAAAATACTGATAAATATACAGGCAAATGTCGCCAAAATTCTGAACGAAAATCAAGAAGTACGAAAAGATATTGAAAGTTTGAAAGAGTTGATACAGTTCAGCGATGAGCAAGTAGCGATAGTCAAGAAAGAAAATGAAGAACTCGTTCAAAAAATAACGTTCTGGAGAACAAAGTTTACGACCTGGAACAGCGAGTGCGAAATCTTGAATTCGACCACGATACGCTAGAACAATATACTAGGAAGTTTAATGTCGAGGTGCACGGTATACCAGAATGCGAAGGTGAGAACTTGGCAGATATTATCATCAAAATAGGCCAAAATATTTCAGTTGATATAACCTCTCAAGATATCGACATAGTACGTCGACTACGTAAGAAGACTCCGACCACAAAGCCCGTCATCGTGAGATTTACTTCTTACAGGAAGAAACGAGAATTCTACCAAGCTAGGTTCAACTTGAAAACGACGAAAATTTCAGAGATCATTGCATCAGTGCAACACAAGGTGAAGCTAAGATTTACATTAACGAGAACCTGACACAGAGAAGACAGGAACTTTGGCCAAGGCCAGGAAAATGAGGAAAGCTAAAAAACTTGGCCGAGTTTGGACTGCAGATGGAAAACTTTTTGTCTGCAAAACTGAAGAATCCAGACCAGTAAGAATCAGTGAACATTGGGATTTAGAAAACTTAGCAACCGGATGAAATCATCACTGCTCACACAGACTGTTAGGCTTACATCCTTTTTAAACAGGAAATAGCTCAATGTATCTTACGCTTAATTATTTAAGATATATCTTAGCTTGAGTTTTAGGTGTTCCGGGTGACTTTCTCGGTTAGATTTTCGGTTTAGGGGGGCAAAACTCTGACTAAATACAATCATAGTCAAACTTGTTGGATTGCTCGCCAAATACTCTATGTTCATTTGTTGTGGTTGCTTGTGTGAGCGTTTTAAGCGCTCACAAAACCTAGTGCTTTTTTGTGGTCCTTTTAATGTATTGATTTTATTTTTTTAATGTGTCTTGTTATCCATATTGCTTAATTTTGTGTTTGTTATTTTATATCGAGAAAATTTTGCGAATCATCTAAATTATCCATATCTGCCATTTCAATATTCTTTTAGGTGGTGGGTTAACACGTTTGGTTTTGTTCATCGGCGGCTTCTGCAGTCCCCTATTTACCATATACACGTACGATGCCTCTTAGATTAATATCACTCAATGTTAAGGGCATAAGCAATTTTAAAAAACGACGAATAATGTTCACTTGGTGTCGAAAACGTAATGCAGATATAATATTCCGGTAAGAAACACATTTTACGCTTCAAACAATGCTTCAATGGAAAAATGAATGGGGTGCAAAGCTGATCAATAGCCATGGAAGCTCTAATTCACGTGGAGTTGCAATTATGATAAAAAATGACCGACTGTACAATCCATCACACAGTCTCAGACCCCATGGGACGTTACATAATTCTAAAAGCTGATATAAAAGATACTACATATCTGTTAATTTAATGTATACGCTCCGAACAAGGACAAAGATATTATGGATTTTAAAAAAATCTTCTCAACACCTTGAAAAAAGAAAATCTTGACTCCGAGGAAAATATTGTTTTGGGAGGCGATTTCAACTGCCCTCTTAATCCAGTGATTGACAAAAAAGGAGGCACACTCAATGAACGAAAATCGGTCATATCATGTATTAGGGATTGTTTGCAAAATGAACTTGATTTAGTCAATATATGGAGAATTAAAAATCCGGGCATCAGCAGTTTTACATGGAGTCAAAAATCTCCAAGAATTTTTTGTAGTCTAGATTATTGGTTAATCTCGAATAAGTTAAGTGATTTAGTGACATCGACTGATATAATTCCTGCTATTAGAACTGATCATGACGCAATCTCTTTAGAAATTGGAGAGCTGGAAAATGAGCTTAGAGGTCCTGGTTATTGGAAGATGAATTGTTCCTTGTTAGAGGATGAGGAGTACTAGTATGTAAATAGTGTTATGGAACTGATTCCAATCTGGGCTGCCGAGGGACGAAAAGAACTGTCAGATGATCGTAGTGTTTGGGACTGAATAAAATATAACATCAGAGCTCATGCTAGCTGGCATTCAAAAAAGAGGTCAAAAGAAAGGGAAGAGAAAGAACTAAGTCTTCAAAACGAACTTAATGAGGCAAAACAAGCATCGGAAAAAATCCTTGTGATTCTCTTACCTCTCGCTATCACGAAGCTCGGGAAAATCTAGAAGCCTTCTACGAAGAAAAAACAAAGGGCATAATAATACGTGCTCGAGCTCGTTGGCATGAACACAGAGAAATGAGTACCAAGTATTTTTTGAACCTGGAGAAAAGAAACCATGTTAAGAAAAACATACGAAAGTTGTACATAAATGATAAAATTAATACAGATCCGTCCAGTATATTGAAAGAACTGGAACGTTTCTGTTGCAAGTTGTATGCAAGTGGCCATAATGTTCCGGGAATTGATCAACAAAGGTTTTCATTTTGGGGTGATTTGAATTTTCCAAAACTCTCTGAGGAACAGAAAATTAAGTGTGAGGGTAAAATTTCGTCAAAGGAATGTTTTGATATTCTAGACAGCTTTCGTAATAATAAAACGCCAGGGAATGATGGTATTCCTATTGACTTCTACAAAAAATTTTGGGATCTAATTAGTGATAGTTTTATTAAGTGTGCAAATGAATGTTTTGAAAAAGGTGAGATGTCCTGTTCCCAAAAACAAGCTGTAATCACTCTTATTGAAAAAAGGAAAGGATTGCTCTTTTGTTGAAAACTGGCATCCGATTTCTCTTGTCAATGTTGACACAAAAATAGTGTCCAATTGCTTCAAGAATTAAAAGTGTGTTACCTAATATTATTCATCATAATCAGACAGGTTACGTTGAAGATCGCTTTATAGGTGAAACAATTCGATCTATCTATGATATAATGGATTGTACTGTTGAAGAAAAAATTCCAGGCCTACTGATTTTCATTGATTTTGAAAAAGCTTTTGATAGTGTAGAGTGGGATTTTCTTTTTAAATGTCTTGAAGCTTTCAATTTTGGATCAGACTTTCTGCACTGGATTAAAACTTTTTATAAAAATGTTCAGAGTTGCATAATGACCAATGGCACTGCTTCAAATTATTTTCTACTCGAACGACTTGTTCGGCAGGGAGATCCACTCTCCCCTTATCTTTTTATAGTAGTCGTGGAAACTCTAGCAATTGCGATTCGTCAAAATCAAGAAATAAGAGGAATAAGAATCGAGAACGAGGAAACAAAGATCCTGCAATATGCAGATGATACAACTGCAGTGTTATCAGATATAAGCTCAGCTGAACATTTATTTGAATTGCTGAATCTTTTTAAGAACATTTCAGGTCTTAAAATTAACTGCAAAAAAACGGATGGTATGTGGATTGGGTCAACCAAAGAAAATAAAGCAAAACCTCTAGGAATCAAATGGCCTAATGAGCCGATAAAAGCCCTCGGAGTTTATTATACGTATGATGCAAAACTTCTCAGAGAAAAGAACTTTATAGAAAGACTGGATAGCATTAAAAAACTTGTCAATGTTTGGTCCTCAAGAGGTTTATCCATCTATGGTAAATTGACAATAATCAAATCCTTTGTAATCCCCAAATTTGTTTACATATGTGCATTACTACCAACACCAAATGAAGTGCTGAAACAGTTAAATCAATTATTATTCAAATTCTTATGGAAAGGTACAGACAAAGTGAGACGTGTGTTGGTGATAAATGAATATAGGGAAGGTGGCTTGAGAATGATTGATCTAGAGACTATGGTTAAGGTGGCTGAAAACAGTTACCAGTACTTTCCAAGACTCACAGTTTAATGGGTCATTACAACCACTCTATACCGGTTGATACCAAAGTTATGGTATCAACAAACTACCCAATCATCGGGGAACAAGTTGCTGTTATTTTTGTGGCACAATAGGTTACCATAGCAACAATATGACCTGCTAAAAACACCCTTAATTTTAGCTTTAAGCGCTTATAACTCAAAAACGAGCTCGGTGACCCCCATTTTTTATTATTGAATTGTAATTAACATGATAAGATGCAACTTTTTGCAAAGTTAAAAAAAATTCTACGAAGGGGGTTCAGAGCCACCTTAAATTTTCGAAAATTTAAGGTGGCTCTGAACCCCCTTCGTAGAATTTTTTTAAACTCTGCAAAAAGTTGCATCTTATCATGCTAACTACAATTCGATAATAAAAAATGGGGGTCACCGAGCTCGTTTTTGAGTTATAAGCGCTTAAAGCTGAAATTAAGGGTGTTTTTAGCAGGTTATAGTGTTGCTATGGTAACCTATTGTGTCACAAAAATAATACCAACGTGTTCACCAATGATTGGGCAGTTTTTTGATACCATGATTGTAGCATCAACTGATAAAGAGTGGTAATAATGGCCCATCAAAATCTACGTCTTGGAAAGTGCTGTAAACTGTTTTGAGCCACCTTAAATCTTTAAGACAAGCATGGCTGAAACAAATTTTTAATGGTAATGATGGGATATGGAAGAGGTACTTAAAACACCAGTTGAAATAGGTCTTTTCTTATAAATTGTAATTACGATGGTAACGACTTACACTATCTCTTTCCCAATTTTATCGCGAACTCTTGTTGTGGTGGTCACAGTTCCGTGGATCGTTGCTTCAGAAAAGTAAATTGGCAGAAAGTCATCTGGAATTAATAAAGAGAAGTACGCAGTAGACAAAAAAACAGTATATTTTAAAAATTATCATGGAATCTGGAATTGTCTAGTTTTTTTTTTTTGTAAATGATATGTTATTTAATCTAAGCAGCAAACGGATCTTTCTTTGATCAAAAAGAAAGACTTCGTAATTTCCTGGAAAACTTCTAGCCAAGGCCAAATCTTGTAGGGAACCTGCGACTAAAACGATGTAATTTATGTAATACCGAGAAATTCTTATATCCTAGATAAACCCAGGACATGGGACACGCTTAACAAACGTAATGAACTCGTTATCAACTTGCATGCCCACAAAGCGAAATTGTTTCTCAGTAAATTCAATTGCCATCCTCAATAACCAATCAGAAGTTTTACAAATGTTTATTAACCATTGTTATTTCAAATTTGAATTTTGTAACGATCATTAACTGCCTGATGTCGATAAACCCTAACGATTGCTACAGTGTATATGGGAATTCTAACTGATGAGGGGACCAACACTTTGTTGGTCTACGAAAACAGACCTGTATTAAAGTCCATATGAAAACAACAATTGAGTAAGATACACATTGTTATTACCGTTCCCATTATGGTTGAGCACTATTCTGGATGTAGCAGTGTGAGAAAAACTCACCTGAAGGTTAGATAGATAGATAGATCAGATAGGTAGATAGGTAGGATAGGTAGATAGGTAGATAGGTAGGTAGGTAGGTAGGTAGGTAGATAGGTGGAGATAGATAGATAGATTTCGGTCGATATGACTAGATGGGTTAAGAGTAGATAGATCGGTAGATAGATAGATCGGTAGATAGATAGATCGGTAGATAGATAGATTAGTAGATAGATTAGTAGATAGATTAGTAGATAGATTAGTAGACAGATAGATAGATTAGTAGATAGATAGATAGATTAGTAGGTAGATAGATAGATAGATAGTAGGTAGATAGATAGATAGATTAGTAGGTAGATAGATAGATAGATTAGTAGGTAGATAGATAGATTAGTAGGTAGATAGATAGATAGATTAGTAGGTAGATAGATAGATTAGTAGATAGATTAGTAGATAGATTAGTAGTTTGAATGAAGAAGTAGCAACAGCAAACTACTAACTGATCCTTTTTGAATGAAAAAACATTTATATGCCGTGAGTGGGAATCGAACCCGCGTCCCCCTGGTTACTAGTCGGGTGTGCTACCACTGCACCATCACGACAACCCTGCTGGCAACAGAGCAATCCCCAATCCCCAAATGGCAACGCTGAACAAGGGCAACGAGCTTGTTTCAAGCTGCAGACACCGAAGGAAGTACATCCTGAGATATAATTGAACTGTAAACTAAATGACCAATCACAAGCGCGCGCATAATAATTTTTGATTTTTCTAATGCGTTACTCTCACGGACAAGCAATATATAATTGAACTGTAAACTAAATGACCAATCACAAACGCGCGCATGCAATTTTTGAATTTTCAAATGCGTTAATCTCATGTTAACGGACAAGCAATGTCGTGTGATGATGTTGATAAGTGATGTAAGCCTTAACGATGCTTCAGTGTGTATGGAGTTTAACTGATGAGTGGACCAACGTTTGTTGGTCTACGAAACAGAACTGTATTAAAATCCATATGTACTCGTATTGAGTAGACTACATACTGATATGTATGTATGTATGTATGTATGTATGTACGTAGGTACGTAGGTACGTAGGTACGTATGTACGTATGTACGTATGTATGTGAACCGGAGCAATCATAGAGTTTGTAATGGTATCCGTAGTTCCATTGACATTACAGGTACTTGTACAGCTGCTAGTTGCTTCAGCTGACTGAACAACTCTTGCTTGGTCTTGACTACTATGCTTGGGAGAAATCTTGCTTTCATCATGTAGAACAGTCGGGTGGGGCATACTACAAGTTTTGAACACCTTCTGGTCTCGACATCTTCTTGACATGTGGCCGTAGCGGAACATATTCTTGCTTCTTGAACAAATGCTTTTCTTTCTTTAACAGTCTTCTTCTTGAAACTTGAACAGTTGTCCAGACTGTGACGCTGGCTGTTACAGAATGGACATGAAGAACACGGGGGCAATTGCTCTTCCAGAGGTGTGGCATTTGTTGAGAAGCTACTTGCGCTGTTGACTCTTCTCCCATTGTTGTTACTGCTGCTACTGCTAGTGAACGCGTTTTTCCCTGGTTCCTTGAGGGCTTCAGGTGAGAATACTGGGTCAGTAGCTAGGGCTGCTTCTTGCATTACAAATTTGGCAACATCATGAAATGTAGCAAGTCTTCTAATTCTAACATCTTGTTGGCAAAAGGGAACCATCTCACTTCCACGTTACTAAGCAACAGTGAAGTTTTCCTTTTAAGAGTGTCTTTGGAATTAAGGCCTTACATGTACTTTAGGGTCTTCATGGCTTGTTTGCAAATCACCAGGAAATCAGCAAACTGTTGGAAACGCATGCCATCCCCTTCTCTTAGAGGAGGCCAAGCGTTCAATTTATCCTTATAGGCCTGTGCAAAGTGATAAGGATGGCCAAATCTTTAATTCCTTTCTAGCCTTATCATAGGAATCTGGAGAATCGAGGGTAACGATGCCTTGAATTGATCCTTAGTGTCCCCAGATGTGAACCGGCTTAAATAATAAAGCCTCTGCTTCAAATCGTTGACTTGACATTCTATTAAACTTTCGAAAGTACTGATGAATGCTGCGTAATCAAAGTGGTTTCCAGAGAAAACCGAGGGTGCTGAGCTGGGAGCAGACTCATTCTTTGTTGTTGGGCGACGAGCGTTACCACAGCGGTCAACTCGTCTGTTCTGCTGGAAATCTCCGGCTTTAATTCATGTGATGGTGATTCACCAGCTTGTTTACCTTGACTCGCGACCAGGACATTTGAGGGCTCAAAGGGCAGAGTATTCCGGTTTAAGATGCTGTCAACATGCAAAGGTTTCGTTTCACTAGGTTCTGCTTTGGGTAATAGCGTGGGTTTGACGTCTAGAATTGGGGTTTCGTGCTTCGAGACGGGGGGGGGGATTCTCTAGCTTTTCTTCTTCTTGGACTTTGCGCATAGTTTCTTCCTCAGCCTCTGTCTTTGCTAACTCCTTTTGTGTTACGAGCCTTTTATACTCTGCTTCCCTTTCTGGGAAGTCCATTTCTACTTCAAGACATGCTGCCTTAGCTGGTGCCTTAGCTGGTGCCTTTGCTCCTCTAGATCTTACCAAAGAGGTGGAAGAATGTTTGGATGATTTTGAAGGAACCAGAGACATTTTATAACTGGTTTGTTTTTCTACATAGTGCAATGCTTCATTAATTCTAAAGCGGCATTGGTAATGTTCGCGATCCCGAAGATCAAACCACTTGTAAGCTTCATCTAATTCCTTAGCATCGTGCAATTCCCTGTAATAGTTGTGATGAGTGTCGTTCATTCTATCCCTGCACAAGTCTAGAGTGTCACGCTCTAGTTCTAGAACTCATGTGTCTGTTTCTTTTAACGATTCAAGTAGAGAGCTCACCTTCTTAATTTGCCTTCTCAAAGCGGCTCCTGCAGCCTTTCCTTCGTCTGCAAGCCTTTCCAAGTGAAGCAACTTGCCCTTTTCGGTGGGAATTCTTTTCCTTACGTCCCTTTCAGTCACTTCAGTACAGACTTGATGGTCTTCACTCGTGACTTCTTCAATCATAGGACTTGCCTGCGCCATGTTCCTGTGTTCCAGTTGACAGACTCCCGCTAACTCTTGAATTCTTCTTAATTTCCACTATAGCGGCGCTTGTCCACTGTTAGCTGGACTGCACAAAATCCACGGATAAACACAACAGATATCGTATCAAACTTCTTTAGGAACGCCTTCTTTATTGTTGTATCATATTGTGAAAATTATTGCTGGATCTGGCGAGAGATGACGTCAATTGAATGTTACCTTCCTTCAATATGGCGAACAGGCAATAAGATATAATAACAAGTTTCTTCCCTTTTGAGCATGAGTGCTTGCAAAACTTATCAAAGGGCCTTTTTTCTAAAATTAACTGAAGTAAAGGTAAAGGTGAAGTCTGCATTCGGGCCAAGTGGCCCATCAGGCCGGAGCTTATCCCGGTTTCTGTAGCATGAAGTGACTGGGAGTATTTCTACTCCCCCCTGGATGGGATGCTAGTCCATCGCAGAGTTACCCCAGCATTAAATTCGCCGGTACCCATTTATACACCTGGGTGGAGAGAGGCACCGTAAGAGTAAAGTGTCTTGCCCAAGAAAACAACACAATGTCCCCGGCCAGGGCTCGAACCCGGAGTGCTCGCTCTGGAGTTGAACGCGCTAACCATGAGGCCACCACGCCTCCCACAATATACATTTATATTAGATGTGTAGCGCAACATGCGTTCTGTATGGAAAAGTGAGCCAACTTAAGAGCACGTCACGAGCCACCAAGTGTGGCTTTAAAGACTAAACCAAATCAAAACAAGACACAGAAACTTGTGCTATAGCACTTACAATGTACATGTAGTACTTACAGTTACCAGGACTAATTTTTGTATAGCACATACATGCATGTTAGACTATCAATAATAATATTTAGCTATTTTACTGTTTTGATTAGCTTTTCTTATAGTATGTTTAATGCTGGGAGACTGTGCCATTTCATTGATACATGTATCTACAGTGTACATACATGTACCTAAAATCAGCAGTGTGCAAATTTGCATAATTTAGATAATTTAGTCGTGGAGAATATTCTTAGTATGGGAATTTAGTTTCCCCCAACTATTCTCCGGTCATGCGTTTTTATTTATTTTTATTTTTTTTCTCGAATTTTATTTCTATTGTACATACATTATCATGACAAAGCATTATTAAACTTAAACTTAAACTTAAATTTTTGACAAGTTTGCTTTAAATTGACTTTTTTATGCTTATGAGTTCTCTTCATTTGTGCTCTAAGTACATGTAAGTACAAATAAACTACAGCGTTCAGACTCTTAAACTCTTGTCCTTGTATCTTGTACAGTCAATACCTGGAGAATTACCTGTGGCCCAACTTTATTTCAAGCCAGGTTTGTAAAGTTCCCAGTGTCATGTAATTTTGTTTTAAACATACTTGATTAACAATACTGCTTTTATCATTCTATACTTTAATTCATCCCAGGCATCTGTGGAGCATGTAATGTCTGCGGTAGTAATGGTGAATGAGAAGTTCAGAGAAGGTGTCCCACCCTGGGAGGTAATAAATTTAATAAAATGCTACTTGTACAATTAATAATGTACAAGATTGGATGATGCGATTGAAATTTCTAATGATTTACATGTAACACTAATATTATAATTATTTATTATGAGCTCAAGAATTCTACGCGTGATAGTTTGCAAGGGGAATTGCCTGAGTCAGCTATCATGCATGGAAATCTAGAATGAACAATAACTGTTTTTAAAAAGTACAGTACATGTATAATAAAATCTCCTTGTTGCTCAAAACTCGAATTTAATGTTATTCTCTCCATAGACACTTTGACAACAATGCAGGGAAATGGCTGCCATTTTGTTTAATAACTACCTACAGTCTACACTGCTAGGCTAATCTTTATCTACAACAGAATAGCGTAGAAAGCTAAGAGTAGCATCAAGCCAATAATAGAAGAGCATTTGTGATAGAGCTCTATTAGGTTTATACTAAAAGTTGACAGTTGTTGAGGCTAAAGGCCATTATCAATACACCATCTCTTAGCATCTCAGCATTTTGTTTTGACCTGCAACAGCATCCTCACAGCTGATAAACTACATGTATGTTAGCTCAGCCAATCAGATTGTAGTTCTTTTATTGCACTTGCAGATTCGTAAGTTTGTAATGAATTATTTATAATTAATGATTAATGTAATATTAATTGGATGTATTACACTGCAATAAATTGCAGTGTGACATCAATTTATGTTTTATTTTATTACATGTTCATATAATTACAGGAAGATATCAGACATTGAAACAGTTTACATAATTGTAATTTAGTGTACATGTATATATTAAAGACAATGGTGGGTATCGTAACTTGCTTTCTTCTAAGACCATCTCACCTTCTCTGGAGATGTTAGATGTTGCTTTGTAAAGTACTAGTGACATATATACAGTCATGTACACTACACAATACTGTTAGCAGTACATTAGCTTGAAAATAATAACCCAGTAGAGTTGTCATTTGTTCATTCTGCAGTCATTCAAGGCAAACCCACAACAGTTCCATGGGTTTTTTCAACGCATTATAGAAATAAGCTTGGCAGGTGAAGATGTAGGTATCTTCCTCATATACAGTGTAATTGGCATGTTCTTTTGGCTCTATAACTACTTTTTACATTTTAATTTTAAAGATACTGTACATGTAGACAGTACAATTTTATAATATTTTGATTGTCCTGATTTGCTTTATTAATGTTTGTTGTCCTTTTAACTGTTCATAGGTCTTATCCATCAGGGAACAGTCCATAATCTTGAGCTTTTTGATTCACTGTTTTAACAGTCTGGTATGTTTAGGAAGACCTTGATACATGTATATTTATCAGTAAAAATGTAAAATAATGTATAAATTGTATAATTTTTATATAGATTAAGCCAAGCCTAAAAGTAGAGCTCCAGGGCTAGGGTTGCTCAAAGCCCAATTGAGCTAACCCAGGGCAAGTTGGTGATAATTTTGATTTGAGTTTTGCAACTTTGCACTGAGGATTTTTGTTTATAATTGTGAGTTGGCCTTCTGTTTTTTTGAGTTTGAATATAATCTCAGACCACACAAAAACATATTAAGTGGTAAAAACACTGTTGATTCAAGAAACAAAACTGCAGCTTTATTGACTCTTGTTACTTTGCTTAAAAGCCAAAATGAAATTTTGCATACTTCTGAAGTAGAAATACATACAATGTCATGTAAAAACCAGCCAAAATTGACATGCCAGTTACCTGGGCCAGAATGCTCATATTGGAAAATTTCCACTTAAGTTTTAAACAATGCATGTATTCCATGGATCTTTGAACTAAGAAAAGTCTTTTTTTTTCAGGAAATGGATCTAATCAGGGAACAACTTCAACACTTAGTATCTCTCCCAATGTGGATTTGTCTTCTTCCGGTATATTTGTTTTTTTGTCTTAATTTCTGAAATGATTACATGTGTACAGGACAGTGTCTTAGCTCATCAATTGACATTCTCTTTCCTACGTGTAACTTCAGTAATAATTGTCATTATACAAACACTTTGAAGTTTAGCTTTTCTAATCATATTGTACATGTAGACATGTGGAATTTGCTTCCCTTCTGTATGTTGTTAGATCAGCACATAGTATTTTGACATTAAGCATGGTTTATATGAATACCAGCTGGTTGGCTTATAGAAAATTTAATTAAAAAATAAAACAATTAATACAATTAATACAATTATTTAGAAAACAGTCCTAAGAAAGCACACACACTGATTGGTTAAAAAACGTGTTTGTATAACTCGATGGAGACACAGAACTAGCACGTGCTGTTGACGTAGACATGGCGCGAGCAAAGAGAATTTACATTTTGATAATCAAAGTTAACAAGTTGTTTTCCTTTTTCTCGCTGTGGTGTTTTCTAAAAGAAAAAGAAAACATGTACTCCTTGTTTCTATCGAGTTATACAAACACTCGTGAAAGTTTGGGAGAACTCGAAAAAGCTGTGGAAACACTCGCCTGCGGCTCGTGTTCCCACAGCATTTCTCGTTCTCCCAAACTTCCACTTGTGTTTGTGTAACTCGATAGAAACACGGTACATGTTTCTATTTCTTAAACAATGTACATGTACCTGTGGTCAAATGTATTGGATATAAAGATTCTACTCTTCAGTAAAATAAAACATTTACAATTTAGGGAAGAAGTGCAGATAACTGAGCATGGATTTTGTGACTTGATTCACATTGATAAAGAAATTGAAATTGCCATCCTTAGGCTAGTGAATATTTGATGTACATGTGTATAACAAGATTGCTTTGCAAATAATTTTATATGATGTACATTGTTATAGCGAAGCATGATTCAGTAGAACTGTCTAGTGTTTACTTACTACAGTGCAGACTTCTCAACTTTGTTTTGCATGCATGGCTTAACAAGGAAATGAATGAACCTGGCTTTCTTTCCACTTCCACTTTTGTTTGTGGTCCAGGAACGTTTAGAACAGGAATTGAAGAGTGTGGAAAAGTACAGAAAGTATTGGAACCACATAAAGAAAAAAGATGCACAGGCAGATGAACAAACCAAAACAAAGTGAGTGCCTATTGTCACAGGTATCTACATTGTAGTCCTAATTTTATCTTGCATCAGCACTAAATGTATTGAGAAAACACCCTGTAAGAAAGCTGTAATAACTAAATAGTCAAATTTTGCATTATCTCTGCGAGTGTTCAATTCACGGTTTGAAACCTACTAGTCAAAGGGAGCAGTTAAGTGTCACAGGAAAAAAATTTTAATTCCCAACTTGGGTCAAACTTTGTTTCATCTTGGGATATGACAATTCCCAATTTCTGAAGTTGGGTTTTTGTGAGGATTAAGTTGGGTATTCCAATTCCAAAGAAAGCCAGGTTAATAATTCCCAATGAGTATTTCCCAAATTTGACCCAGAATCAGGGTTTTAAAAAGATAAAACTGGGGATAACATGGGTTGAACTATTCCCACTATGGGACTACTTCGGGTAAAACTCACCCCAATATGGATCAAACCTGGGAAACAGTGACACCAACATCATTTATTTTGGGTGTTTTTGGGTTGAACTACTCCCACTATGGGACTACTTCAAGTAAACTCACCCCAATATGGATCAAACCTGGGAAACAGTGACACCAACACCATTTGTTTGGGGTGTATTTGGGTTGAACTTCTCCCACTTTGGGACTACTTTGAGTAAATTATCTCGCATGAAGCGCTTAACAGTTGACTGCGCTTCCAATGCTCGATCTCAACTTTTCTTGATGTTGCTTTTCCCGCCCACCTTTCACAGGGACAGTGGATGTGCCGATAAGACTTTTCCAAACAATAGCAGGAAAAAATATCGTGCCGATCCCAAACCACCATTTCAAATGCATCAGTGTAAGTCCTCTTTCTGCCTGCTTCGCGGCCATCGCCCACTAGTTTTGCCGCCATTTTTTTTTATCTCAGAGAAGTCTGGTGCCGAGTTTAGTTTTGCGCATGCTCTGTACACACATGGAACGCCGTGGATCGGAAGGGACATTTCAACACAAGTGTTTACGCGAGTGGATTTTTAACTTACTCTATTTGGATACAAATCATGTGTAGTCCTCAAGGAAAGCCACTGGATTCATGGGATATAGAGGATGTATACTATTTTGTAGAGACAAATTTTTCCGTGGAAGTCGCAGTTAAATTCAAAGGTACTGTGCAGGGCTTTCTGTTTACATTTTGGCGAGTAATCCTCTTTTTGCGCCATTTTGTTGTGTCAATGATTGTATTTATAAATCTCATCCACAAAATGGTATTGTCCAATTTATCCCGAATAAAAAAGACCTAAGACCTTTCCTTTTTCAATGATGGGGGAGATACTGAAATTCTAAGTCAGACGACTGATGATTCTAGTGAATCCGAGCTGGAATCAGGCAGGCTGGTACTGAAAAAGGCTAGAACAGCAAAGAAGCAAAGCGTTAGTAAAAAAAAAAAACATAAAACAGTATCTTTGCTTTCCAGTGTTTCAAAGCATGATCAAGAAGTGCTAGCTTGTGATAACTCCAGTGAATCTGATATAGAATGCAGTCAATCAGTACTGAAAAAATCAAAAGCAGCAAAGCAAAATAATACTGAAATAAAAGAGAAAAATGCATCAGGGCATTCCAGTGTTTCCAAACCTGATCAAGAAGTGTCAGCCATTAATTTGAGCAGAAAAAGTGCCAAAGTCTTGATTTTCTCATATTCTGGTGAACGGGCTATAGAAAATACCAGCCGAGACTATTTGTATCAAATCATTAAAGACCTTGGAGGTAAAGTATCTTTGGCAAAATCGTTGAATACAGATGCTCTTTTCAAAGCAGTTGCAGTAAAACTGGTAAATCACAGTAGTGTTAAGATAAAGAATGGAGAAAATCTGTCAAATCTCAAGCGTTCTGATATTGCTATGATCAAAAAGTAACCTTATGCTGTTTGTTCACCAAGACTATGCATGGCTTGAAAATTAATTTTTGTACTGTTGAGTTTACTTTTGACATTATTGTCTTTAGATTCTAAGCATTTACAGATAAAAATCAGAAGTATATGCTGTTTTCCAAAGTTAGTTTTATTCAGCTCTGTATTTAAATACTGTACATGATTAACCGTGAATGGTACATGTAGGTACCATAAGACATCCAGTGTTAAATTAATTCAGTCTTCCATGCATAACTCAAAACAAAAACTTTATTTATGCCAATAGTATGCGAAAAGATCCTTACAATAAAATAATTATTTATGAGTGTGTCCATGAGAAAACCGGGCAGAGCCAGGCAGGAGGTGGTACAGCTCAAATCACCGATTTTGCTCAAACCTGGCATAAATGTTGGGTTTGGTGAGTAAATGATTATGGCAAGAACTTAGGTTAAAATATTTTATTCTCTTCAAGTTAGGGGTACCTCCTCCAAAAATGGCCCTTTTTCACTAATTTATGCATAATTAATTAGTTGTCTTTGATTTAGCTTTTCTACAACAAGAAAGGCCATGTGGAAATGAAATCCACTGGATCATGTTCTACTATTATTAGTCTCAAAGCACAGATATTCATTTAAACCAGACATTTTGATTTCTCTCCGTGGCTCCATCATAAGCAAGGTGCATATTTTGTAGTGTTGTAAATAGCCTTTAATTAATGGCAAATATCTGCACTGGGCAACAGCAAATACTCGTTATTCTAACATGGATAGTGAGAGCAATCACTAAAGTTCTCAAAAAAGCCATAAAATGTTTGGGGACCTCAACAATTTTTCTGTGCTGGCATACTGCTTACGTAGAAATTCGCGATTTTTGGCCATTTAATGAACATTGACTAAAACACGAAGTTATTTTTCTGTGTTAACCTAACTCGAAATTCAACAAGGAATATCTACCTAAGTATTTTCCTATCAATATCCAGTATAAATTCGCTGAAAAGAAGCACTTGACACATTTCTGTCAAATATTTTCAGAGCTACTTCTCACGGTTATCGATAAAACGCGGCAGAAGAAGATTCAACCTATACGTTCCCTCAACATAGGTTTTCAGGCGTAAATTAGAATGAAAACGTGAAATAACTACTACATACATGTCACTTAGATGCAATTTTTGCACTCTCGCTGATTCTTGGACCGCGAAATGTCCAGTTTTGTGTCATCTGTTTCGTTGCTTCGACCCGAGGTTTAAAGAGAATGTCCTTTGCCTTCCCGCTTTCGTCATCAGAGATATCAACATTTGTCGAAACAGCTACTCACAAGGCCGTTTAAAATCCAGGAAGAGCTATCACTGTTGCAACTGTTACAGGATACAGATTTCTTACAAAACCACCACAAATCATTCCGCCATCTTTGTCGATATTAAGCGGTACAATTTGTGTCAGTATACATGACATAGTTACCGGATTAAAAGGAGGTAACCGCTGACTTTTCAACATCTAAGTTCATAATGGCGGAGTGTTTTGTGATGGAATTTAAAAGCAATCTGAATGTTAAAGTGATCACTCTCCCTGGATTTTAAATGACCTTTTGAGTGGCCTTTCGACAGCTGTTGATACCTCTGATGATGAAGGCGGGATGGCAAAGGTATTCTCTTTAAACCTCGGGTCGAAGCAACGGAACAGATGGGGCAAAACTGCATGGACATTTCGCAATCCAAGAATCGAAGAGAGCGCAAAATCGCGTCCAAGTGACATGTACAATCCTTGTATGTAGTACTTATTACTTGTTTCAATTTTATTTTTCGCCTGAAAACCCAAGTTGAAGGAACTTAAGCGTTGAATCTTCTTCTGCCTCATTTTTTCGATATCGAGAACATGTCACAAAATGTACTTCTGAAAATATATGAAAGAAATGTCTCAAGTGCTCCTTTTCGCCGAATTTATACTGGATATTGATAGGGAAATACTTGAGTAGATATTTCTTGTCAATTTCGAGTTAGACTAAGACAGAAAAATGGCTTTTGTGTTTTAGTGAATGTTCATAAAGTGGCCAAAAAGGTGTGAAGTCCTATGTAAACAGTATGCCAGCACAGAAAAAATATTTAGGTCCCCAAACATTTTATGGCTTTTTTGAGAACTTTAGTGATTGCTTTCAATATCCATGTTAGAATAATGCGTATTTGCCGTTGCCTAGTGCAGATATTTGCCATAAATTTAAGGCTATTCAAAACACTACAAAATATGCACCTTACTTAAGATGGAGCCGCAGAGAGAAATCAAATTGTCTGGTTCAAATGAATATCTTTACTTTGAGATTAATAATAGTAGAACATGATCCAGTGGATTTCATTTCCACATGGCCTTTCTTGTTGTAGATATGCTAAATCAAAGACAGCTAATTAATTATGCATAAATTAGTGAAAAAGGGCCATTTTTGGAGGAGGTGCCCCTAACTTGAAGAGAATAAAATATTTTAACCCAAGTTCTTGCCATAATCATTTACTCACCAAACCCAACGTTTATGCCAAGTTTGAGCAAAACCGGTGATTTGAGCTGTGTCACCTCCTGCCTGGTTTTCTCATGGACACACTCTTATCTAATTAAGGTAGAAAGCTAATAGTACATACAATTTGATCATTAAAACCTAGAATAACGTTAACTCCTGTTAGTCTCGGAAATTTCGCTGAAATAATTATATAGTTGCTGCTCTGAAATGTGGATGTAGCCTCATTGAGTTAA